>QGSO01000555.1:499083-525214 GCA_011037825.1 Carya cathayensis
CCTACGGTGCACGACGCGTAGGGATGGTGGTAGAGTCCCGCCTGTGATTCCCGCCTACGGTGCACGATGCGTAGGGATGGTGGTATAGTCCCGCCTGCGATTCCTGCCTACGGTGCACGACGCGTAGGGATGGTGGTATAGTCCCGCCTACGATTCCCGCCTACGGTGCACGACTCGTAGGGATGGTGGTAATCAGGGATGGTGGTAGAGTCCCGCCTGCGATTTCCGCCTACGGTGCATGACGCGTAGAGATGGTGGTAAGCAGGGATGGTGGTAGAGTCCCGCCTGCGATTCCCGCCTACGGTGCACGGATGTTTTGGTTAATGGGTCATTTTCTAGGAAAATGGCGAGTCTAGTTTTTGGGCCATTATCTGGGATAATGGAAAGGAAAAGTTTAAAGGAAATGCTTTTGGGCCAAATGGGATTTTGGCATGCTTGGAAAAATGTTGTGTTATGGGACATGTGCGTTGCATTCTTTCATGCATATTGTTTGAGTTAGAATATGTTTTTTTTTTTATCTAGTGGTATTTGGATCTTACTTAACTGTGGCACCATTTTGGAACCGTAGATTTTGGTGTAGAGATCGAGGAGGAGGAGGCTGAGCCCGAGGATGCAGCTCCACTGGAGTATTGAGTTGGAATTTATGCCTTGTAGTTAGTTTTGAAACTTTATTTATGGTTTGTAATATTTTATTATGTATGTTTTAAACAGCTTTGTACTAAACTAAGAAAAAATTCTGGTACTTAGTTTTATGACTTTGCTATCCGCTGCGTATTTCTTCGTGTACGTTTGTTGCTTTTACACACACTCGGCACTCGTCGATAGGATGATGACCTGTGTTGTCACCATCCGGACGCCTCGTTTTTCCCATGTCGGTGCGTGGGGATTTGGGGGTGTCACAGATAATATAGTGGTAAAAAGTATTTGCCACGAGTTACATTCATGGCAAATGCTAAGATATTTTTAAAAAAAAAATCTGAAAAAAAAAGAAAAGAGATTTAGCCAAAAATAATCATAACAAATAGTCTAATATAGGTTTAAATAAATATATTCCAACATTAGAGATCAAAATTGACACTTATAATAATTTAAAAAGAAAATATTGGAAAAATTTACATTTGTTTTTACAAACTTATCCATTCCCAATACATTCAAAGTTCATGCTTTACAAACTCAAAACTAATCCATCAATAAATCCCAACACTTCAAAAGAATTTATCTTTATCAAACTCCATTCCATGCTCAAACATCAACACAAATGAAGCCAAATTACCTGTAAACTAATGGGTGTCTAATCAGCTGGACCTACAAACAACTAAAGTTCAGCATTTATCAATCAAAAAGAAACTAGCAAAAAATGAACACTGTTGTAATATCATTCTCAATGAATGTGATACCCCGTTTTTACGTTTTTTTTTTTATTGAAATGAGTTTTTAAATTAATTAAAATATTAGTTCTTTTATTTTAAATTTATCAAATTTTAATTTGATTTATTTAGTTGTCAAATTTATTTTGAGGTGCTTTCTTAATACTAATTATTATTTTGTGTTTAAATTGCTGTTTAATTTAATTTAGTTTATTTTTGGATTTAAAATTTTCTTGTTAGTTTTTACTAGTTAATTATTATATTTTAGCAAGGTTTCGTGTTTAAATTATTTTATTCAATTTATAGCTTTTAAATTGTTTTCGTTGGATCAGTTTCCAAACTCAAAATGTGAGAATTGGATCTCATTTCTTTTCCTTCATTTTTTCTTTTTTCCTTTTCCTTTTTCTACTCTTTTCCTTTTCTCCTTTTTTTTCCTTCTTTCTTCTTTCTTTTCTTCTTCTTTCTTTCCCCGAATCCCCCCAGCCCCGTGCAACACTCTCTCTCTCTCTCCCTCTTCCGTCATTTTTGTTCTTCCCGCTCAGGCCACTGTTGCTCACCGCCGTGGCTTACAACATCCCTCCCATTCGATTCCCCACCGGCCGGTGCACCTCCCCACCAAATTTCAGCCCCTCCAGTGCGATTGTTAAGCCACACATGCTCCTCCAAGCCGCACGGTTTTTCCTCCATTTCACCACCATCGTTCCACCTCTGGCCACCACTTCTTAACCAAGCTCTTGCCAACCTAAATCACCCATTTCTAGCTCCGATCCGTCACCGGAGCAACCCCCACGAACTCAACTCCGTTTTGGCCATTTTTCACTTCTATAACTGTTTTCGCCACTACCCATGGCCAACCCCCACTTCCACTAGCTTCACTAGCACCTCTAAGCCATTCCCTATCAATTCCAAGCCTTGGTTCATCCCCATTCAAAATTGGGTATTTTACAACCCGCGGCCACAGTGTATTTTGCACTGTTATGTTGCTTTTCCTCCACCTTTTGCAGCTCGTTAAACCTTCAAAAAATATTTTATAGCACTAAAAGTATTGTCCAAACTACCTTTTGAGATTTAAATATATTTTGCAATTAACAAATATTCTGTGATTTGGTTGGTTGTGCCGGATTGAGTCCGAGGAGTTGGGGGTCGGTTGGATTTGAGGACGGAGTCGTATTTATATTTGTTTGATGTTAATTGATGTTGAAAATTACTGTTGTTGGTTATTTTTAGTATCTTGTCGTAAGCATTGCATGGTGCATGCATGTTCATGTTTGAAAAGGAAAACTGAGTTTTCGTGTAATTGCATGCATGTACATGTGTTGGAACTTGAAAACTGAAATTTCAAGCGAGAAATGTTTTTGGGTATATTTGAACGATTGGATTAACTGGTTTGACTCAGAGGCACATCTAGGGATGGTGGTGAGCAGGGATGGTGTTAGAGTCCCATCTGCGATTCCCGCCTACGGTGCTCTGATTGTTTGGTTAATGGGCCATTTTCTGGGAAAATGGTGAGATTGGATTTTTGGGCCATTATCTGGGATAATGACAATGAAATATTTTAAATGAAATGTTTTGGAATTTTGGCGTGCGTGGAAAAATGAGGATTTTCGGGATATATGCATATCGCATTATGTTCATGCATTTGATTATTGCATGAATATATTTTTATCTTGAGGTTTGTTTGGTGTGTTACTTACCTACGGTACTGTCTTTGGTGTCGTAGATTTTGATGCAGAGGATGAGGAGGTTGAGCCCGAGGAGGCGGCTTCGCCGGACGAGTGATCGGGGATCAATCGTGGATTGTGGCCCAGCGAAAATGGCCCATTAACCAATATCAAAACCAATTTTCAATTTTATTTGTATGCACCATGATCTCCCCTAGGGATCATCTACACACTCTGGCTCCTATGTCACACTGCAGGTAACAACCACGCATGTGATATTTACACGAGTGATACCTATCTCCGCGCCCAGCGTGTACCATGACCAGGCATCCTCTAGTCCTCGCCAGCCGAGGGGCCACAGAGTCGGCACAATAGCGTTACCATATTGTCCGAGCCTGTTGTCGTCCAGAGACAACCCAGGGGATGTCACTCAATATTTTCTGCTCCCAAGTGATCAGAGGAACTCCACT
The DNA here is from genome assembly GCA_011037825.1 of Carya cathayensis. Lineage (NCBI taxonomy): Eukaryota > Viridiplantae > Streptophyta > Magnoliopsida > Fagales > Juglandaceae > Carya > Carya cathayensis. The sequence goes on from QGSO01000555.1 coordinate 502,582, forward strand.
GAGATAATGTCTCATCTCGGCTTGGGGTCATAATACACACGCACCCAAAAATCCATTGACACTTAAAAAAAAAAATCGGTTTTCAATTTCCAACACATGTATATGCATGCACCATGCAATGCAAATGACATGACACAAAATACCCAACAATCCAAATCATCCAAACATAAATAACTCCATCATCAAATCCATCCGACCCCTGACTCCTCGGACTCAGTCCGACACAACTAACCAAATCACAAACCGTGGGAATCAAAGGAGAAAGAAGGGGCTTTTTACACCACAATAAAAAGGAAATAAACAAGAAACAAAGAAGAGAAAAGAAGCACACAAGGAACTCGATGATAAAGGGTTAGAATTGCATGATTAAATTGTTTAAATGAGTGATTTATTTTATCAAATAGGGATTGAACACTTAATTATGCATCAAATTCTAGCATCAAATTCTAATATTGAATGTCAAATTAATTGATGTCAATATTTTATACACATAAAGTTCTACATTTGCCTTTAAAAGAAATACATTTTTAAATGCACATGCAGGAAATCCAAAGAGAAGCAACCCACATCATACATGCTGGAACTCACAGCTTGAAAACACATGCAGAAAATAAAAGGGAAGCAAAGCACACATGCACATGCAGACTAACGTGGACAGCAACTCACTCATGCAGAAGAACACTCATTCAGAAACCATCAACTCAGCACATGCAGCTCACGGCACTTAGCAAATCATGGAAACACATGCAGAAGGAAAGCTCAGCACACATGCATGAAAGCAACCTGGAAACATACAGCTCACGGCACACTTGAACCAGCAGCATTCACATGCAACTCACGGCACACTTGCAACAGCAGCATTCACATGCAACTCACGGCAAACCAAAACACATGCTGCCACATGCACTACACATGCAGAAAAGTAGAAAAATAATGCAGAAAAAATAGAAGAAGCAGCAGCAGAAAGTGAAACACTCACACGGCTGGAACTCGAGCAAAACACATGCAGAAAAACCACTCACACTCGGACGGCAGCAGAAACTCAGGCAGAAAGTTGCAGAAAATAATTTAATGCAGAGGATAGAAGGCACATGCAGAAAGTGAAGCTCACAGCTGGAGCATATGCATCACACGGATAGAAACAAGAGGCACATGCAGAAAATAGAAACAGCATGCAGAAAAGCAAAAGAAGAAAAGCAGCAGCATCACACGGACAACAACTTACAACATGCAGAAAGCAGAAAGTCACTCGGCAAAGCAGCTCAAACCAACGGACAGCAACATAAAAAAAGCAGCAGAAAGTGCAGAAAACACATGCAGAAAAAGCAAAGCACATTCAAGAAATGAAACACACGGGCAACACTTATAAAAACTAGTTTTTATGGACTGTTTTGGGGGTAGTTTCTGACGGAAGGGAAGAGGCTTTCATTATTTTTTTCTTCGGATGGAGGGCAGCAGAACTAGGCTGTTTATTTTTTATTTTTTTTTCCTTTTCGTTCAAAGTTTCTGCTGGTTTTTAGTTCAGCATTTGGATTTCTTTGAGTTGGTCTTTTTCTTAGTTCTCTTGTTTAGCATTTATTTTATTTATTCTTCTTTTCGTTTTCGGCATCTGAAGTTGGGTTTTACTTCTTAGTTTTGTTAATTTAGAGCACGGCAACTTTAGTTCTTTTTTTTCGCAATATTAATTTTATGCTTGTTAGCGTGGCGGTTTCGTTTTAGTTTTCGTAGATTATTTATTTCTTTAATTTAGTTTGTCTTATTTCTTCGAGCTGATATTATAGACTTTTTATTTTTATTCCATTCTACAGTTTATTTATATTTTCTTAGTTTTTGATATGGTTTCACTTAGATTTATTTTTGTCACTAAAAATATCATGTGTAACTAATTTCTAAAGCTTGGGTTGTGAGATGAGATTTAATTTATTTTAGATTCTAGTTTGATGCAATATTTTTTTGTTTAATATTGATTTCACTAAATTACTAGTCGGATTCAAATGGAAAATAGATTGCGGCTCTTGCTCTTGTTTTGTTGTTGACGTAAGGCACAACAAAAGCTTGAATTTATCAAGGCCTCTTTCGATTGATTACGAATATAAATTTGGCTAGTAAATTAGAGAATTTCTTGAGAAAATATTGCAAAAACTTGAGCTTAATTTTTATCTTCCGAATATCAATTCCTTGACTGGATTGTTAATCGAAAAATTATCTAGAATCCGAAATAAAAAGAATCTCAAACCCAACCCAAGTGTTTGTTTTATTGTTTCTTGCAAGTTTATATCATTTGCTACACACTTTCTCTAAGTCTCTTAGTTTTGGTAATTTTAGAAATATAGATCCACATCAATTTTCATCTTTCATAATCGATACATCTTTTACACAAAGAAAATCTCACAAACGCTTTGATAATCCCTTTGTCCCTGTGAATTCGATCTTGGGACTTACCCTTGTATTACTTTGACAGCTTCTACGCTTGGAAGACAACATTATAAGCTGAGTCAAGTTTTTGGCGCCGTTGCCGGGGACAACTGGTGTTTATCAGAGTATTTTTTTTCTTTCTGAGAGGATGTTTATGGAGCTGTGAACCTCTTCACAGCCTGGGTGATATCTTTACCTCTCATTTTACTGTTTTATTGTTATCTTGTTTTGTGCTGAAGTTGCATGTCTGGTTGGGCTAGAGATAGCATACATAGACTTGCTAGGACTGAATCATCGACCTCATCATTGAGTGCATCATCTGTTTCTCTTAAATCATCAGTTGACACTCATCGGAACATGGCTGAAGAAGAAGGACGCAATGATGGGGAAATGGCAAATCCCAACAGGACACTTAGAGAATATTTGCATCCTATTAGGACCACCACTCCATCATGCATCATTACACCTTTGAATGCTCATACTTTCAATTTTAAACCTGGAATGATACCATTATTACCTCATTTTCATGGGATGGATTCTGAAAATCCCTACTTGCACCTCAAGGAGTTTGAGGAAGTATGTTCCATATTTTTGGATCGACATTGTACTGAGGAAATTGTTAGATTGAAGTTGTTTCCTTTTTCTCTTAAGGACAAAGCAAAAATATGGTTGAATGCATTGAGGCCAAGATCCATTGGAACATGGCAAGAAATGCAAGCCGAATTTCTAAAAAAAATTTTTCCAATGCATCGCACCAATGCTTTAAAGAGACAAATCATGAATTTTTCTCAAAAGGAAACTGAAACTTTTTTTCAAAGTTGGGAAAGATTCAAAGATCTTTTAAATGCTTGTCCACACCATGGTTACGAAAATTGGCGCATTATTAGTTTTTTTTATGAAGCTTTGATGCCTAAGATGCGACAATTTGTTGAAACCATGTGTAACGGAGAATTCTTTAATAAGGAACCGGAAGAAGCATTTGCATATTTTGATTACTTGGCTGAAAACGCTCAATCATGGGACACTTCTTGTGTCTATGATAGAGCTGAACCATTGAGGATTGTAAGTGGGGGAGGTAAATATGTTTTAAATGAAGAAGATGATTTGAAAGCTAAATTTGCCTTATTGTCAAAAAAATTGGAGGCGATTGAGTTGAAGAAAGTAAATGAAGTACAAACTGTACCTCAGATTACTTTGAGCTGTAATATTTGTGAGGGCCAAGGGCATTCAACTAATGATTGCCCAACCATTCCAGCTTTTAAAGAAGTTCTTTTGGATCAATCTAATGCTGTTAATATGGTTGCTAAATCTTTTTCAGGTCCTTATTCCAACACCTATAATTCGGGATGGAGAAATCACCCCAATTTCAGTTGGAGAGGTGATCAAGCTGCTTTACCTGCACCCAACATAGCTGGTCCTTCACAAATTGTACCCTACACTACTCCAGGAGGTCCAGGACCATCTCAATATGCCAACCACATGTTACCAGTTCAGAAAAAGAACCTTGAAGACAATTTCCAGCAATTATCCACCAACTTTCAGCAGCTGTCCACCAATTTTCAGCAATTCATGCAAAGCCAAGCTGCTATCAATAGTCAAAATTCCCAAGCCATTGCTGACATTCGAGGGTCAGTCACAAGGTTGACCACAACCATGAGCGCTCAAGAGAAAGGGAAGTTCCCTGCACAATCTCAGCCTAATCCACAAGGCCAAAACCAACAATTTCAAAGTATGGCAGGAGATCCAAATGTCAAGCAAGTCAAGGCTATTACAACCTTGAGAAGTGGTAAGGTGATCGGCATCCCAGATCAAGAGGTAGAAAAGAATGGTAACATTTCTAACCCTCCTTCTGAAAATGAGGCACATGATCCTTTGGAATCTAAAAGTGTCCCAAGCACTACACTTGCACCTTTTCCTCAAAGGTTAATCCCTTTGCACAAAGATAAGCATCACGCTGAAATCCTTGAAATTTTTAAGCAAGTTAGGATAAATATACCATTGTTGGATGCTATTCAACAGATTCCTACCTATGCTAAATTTTTAAAGGATTTATGCACCGTGAAAAGAAAATTAAATGTGCAAAAGAAAGCTTTTCTTACTGAGCAGGTTAGTGCTATTATCCAAACCAACACTCCTCCCAAATACAAGGATCCAGGATCCCCTACCATAGCTTGCATGATAGGGAACTCAAAAATAGGCCAAGCATTATTAGACTTAGGTTCAAGTGTGAACTTATTGCCTTATAATGTTTATGTTCAACTTGGATTGGGTGAGTTGAAATCTACTTCTATCACATTGCAGTTGGCAGATAGGTCTATAAAGATTCCTAGAGGTGTTGTGGAAGATGTTTTGGTTCAAGTAGACAAATTCTACTATCCAGTAGACTTTGTCGTACTCGACATGCAATTGACTAATCATTCTACTTTCCAAGCACCGGTTATCTTAGGAAGACCTTTCTTGGCCACTTCTAATGCACTCATAAATTGTAGAAGTGGAGTTTTAAAATTGAGTTTTGGAAATATGACCTTGGAGCTAAATATTTTTAATCTTTGCAGGCAACCGCAAGAAGTTGAAGAAGTTCATGAAGTGAATTTGCTGGAAAATTTCATTGATGAAAATTCTGCACATTACTTTCAACTTATTGATTCTTTAGAGGAATTTGAAGAAGATTTGAAAATATTTGATAATATTAATGACTCATCTCTTGTTTCCTCAATAGGTCAGCAAGTTACACAACCATGGAGGCCAAAATTTGAGCAACTTCCACCATTGACATCAACTCTCAAACCTTCGGAGGAGCAATCCCCAACTTTGGACTTCAAACCTCTTCCATTGGAGTTGAAGTATGCTTTCTTAGGACCACAAAGCACCTTCCCTGTGGTAATTTCTTCTCACTTAACTAGTGAACAAGAAGATAAATTGCTAGATGTGCTTAAGAAGCATAAAAAGTCTATTGGATGGACAATGGCTGATATAAAAGGTATAAGTCCCTTGGAGTGTACCCATAGGATTTATTTAGAAGATGATGCAAAGCCTTCTCGGGAAATGCAAAGAAGGTTGAATCCCACAATGAAGGAAGTGGTTAAAAATGAGGTGTTGAAATTGCTTGATGTGGGTATCATTTACCCCATCTCGGATAGCAAGTGGGTAAGTCCCATTCATGTAGTTCCAAAAAAATCTGGGCTTACCATTGTTAAAAATGATCAAGATGAATCGATTCCTACAAGAATTCCTACTGGTTGGCGCATGTGTATTGATTATAGGAAGTTGAATGCCGCCACTAGGAAAGATCATTTTCCTTTGCCTTTTCTTGATCAAGTGTTAGAAAAAGTCGCTGGACATGCTTTTTATTGCTTCTTAGATGGGTTCTCCGGTTACTATCAATTAGAAATAGCACCAGAGGATCAAGAAAAGACCACCTTTACTTGTCCTTTTGGTACTTTTGCTTTTAGGAGAATGCCTTTTGGTTTATGCAATGCACCAGCAACTTTTCAAAGATGCATGCTTAGCATTTTTAGTGACATGATTGAGAACACTCTAGAAGTGTTTATGGATGATTTTTCTGTATTTGGTGATTCATTTGAGAGTTGTTTAACCAATTTGCAAGCTGTTTTGGCCAGGTGTGAAGAGAAGCAGTTGCTACTTAATTGGGAGAAGTGCCATTTTATGGTGCAACAGGGCATTGTTCTGGGACATGTTGTTTCATCTAGAGGACTTGAAGTAGATAGAGCAAAAATTGAGTTGATTTCTAAACTTCCTACACCTAAGTCAATGAAAGACATTAGATCTTTTCTTGGGCATGCGGGTTTTTATAGGAGATTTATCAAAGACTTTAGCTCTACTTCTAAGCCTCTATGTAAGCTATTGATGAATGATGTAAAATTTGATTGGACACCCGAGTGTCAAGAAGCTTTTTGTCGGCTTAAAACTTTGCTAACCACTGCTCCTATTCTTCAACCTCCTGATTGGTCACTTTCTTTTGAAATCATGTGTGATGCAAGTGAAATCATGTGTAACTAATTTCTAAAGCTTGGGTTGTGGGATGAGATTTAATTTATTTTAGATTCTAGTTTGATGCAATATTTTTTTGTTTAATATTGATTTCACTAAATTACTAGTCGGATTCAAATGGAAAATAGATTGCGGCTCTTGCTCTTGTTTTGTTGTTGACGTAAGGCACAACAAAAGCTTGAATTTATCAAGGCCTCTTTCGATTGATTACGAATATAAATTTGGCTAGTAAATTAGAGAATTTCTTGAGAAAATATTGCAAAAACTTGAGCTTAATTTTTATCTTCCGAATATCAATTCCTTGACTGGATTGTTAATCGAGAAATTATCTAGAATCCGAAATAAAAAGAATCTCAAACCCAACCCAAGTGTTTGTTTTATTGTTTCTTGCAAGTTTAATTCATTTGCTACACACTTTCTCTAAGTCTCTTAGTTTTGGTAATTTTAGAAATATAGATCTACATCAATTTTCATCTTTCATAATCGATACATCTTTTACACAAAGAAAATCTCACAAACGCTTTGATAATCCCTTTGTCCCTGTGAATTCGATCTTGGGACTTACCCTTGTATTACTTTGACAGCTTCTACGCTTGGAATACAACATTATAAGCTGAGTCACTCGACCAGACCTGCAAAGAAAATGAGAGAAAGAGCTTTGGTTTATAGTGGAAAATGAAACAAAAATGCAATAGATTAAATGTAACTCACCAACTGATGGAAAAATGGAGGAATGTAGTACACAAAACGGAGATGAACCGGCCAGCAACAAGAATGAAGAAGGAAGAGGGACGGTGCTGGGTGAAAAGAAAGAGGAACAAAAAGTAGCCCTAATGGCTTCTAAACAACGCCGTTTTGGTGGTGGGACTAGTGGGCTGGTTCAAGAGGCTACGGGCTGGCCCTGAAATTGGGTGGGTTTAGGTCCAACAAATGAAGGGAATGAGGAATAAAAGAGCCTAGTCCGAAATATAAAGATCTAAGAAATAAAAAAATACAATAAAATAAATAAAAGCCAAGTAAAAACACTACAACTCAATATTAATAAAATAAAATATTTAAAGCTCAACAATAGAAGTTTTAAAGATAAAGAATAATTTAAATGCAAAACAATAATTAATAATAATAAATCATATTAAATAAATTGCACAACATAAAAATCATAAAATAAATCCAGCAAATAACGCATTAAATTTTAAAACAAGAGAACTATTATTTATAATAATTTCAATAATCATTCATTAAAATACACGTAAAAATGAGATATTACAAATAGTTTCATTCATTTCAAAAGTATTTTTTGGGGTGAAATTCAATTTTTCATACCAAAATATCTTTTGGAGCAGCGATACTGGGACAAACTCAAAATGAATTTTTTTAGTCCCAAAAACAATGCTAATTTTTGGGACTAAGATTTTCATTCCAAAAATCTTTTCTGTTGTAGTGGATGCTAAGCTTACCAAGTCAATGCATGGGGCCTATCCATGACTTCGAACGGAATTTGTGAATGAAAAATTATATTTGTCATCTAATTAGAGTGTGCAAGCCATGGACTTCCTTAAAAAAAAAAGAAAAAAAAAAGAAAAGAAAGGAAAGAAAAGAAGAAAAAAAAAAGGTGTTTATATCTAGGACTTACATGAAAAAATAAATTTTTTAATGGTGGACTCACCTTACTTGCACACTGTAAAACTATGTGTACCATTACTCTTTGTGAAAATGTTAATAAAGACTTGTAGACTTTTAGCTCAAAGAATTATTCCAAGTCAAAGCTTTATGAGATTTTGGGAGACAAATAATAAAGAGAGAAAACGAGAGTCAAAGAAAATGATATTGCATGCTAGGAACAATTTCATAACAATTTTGGAAAGAAAATAGGTGCTATAATTAATGTTTTAGTCATTGATAGCCACATATAAGTTATAGAAAAGAGAAGATATCTTTTTCACACTTAATTACTGATAGATTGGTTGGGATATTGGTTCATCCCAACGCATGTAATTTCAAGCTGATCCACTCATTTCCTTTTGACACGATATTGAAGCTACCAAAGAAATTGCGCCTTACGATTCCATTATATATACATTAAAGTACTAGAGTCGTATCTGTATGTGTGTGTGTCTTGGGATCGATGACCCTACAATACAGTTTACATGTGTACGGAATGAATGTATGAATGTATGAATATTATTTAGTGACAATTTTGAAATTTAGCTAGATGCATCAAGTGGCTGGTTTTGATACAAAGGTGCTCACAATGTGCCTATATAACTATGGAAAAATCTATTTGCAAGCATAATTGTGCACTAATATGTGCACCAATCTAATATGATTGGTCAAAAAGTAGATTTTATTGAAAACAATACTAATTTAAATTTTAAATATGAAAGAATTAGTATTGGTACATAAATTAGTACGCAATTTTACTTGTATGTAACAAAACTATTTAACTATATACATAGAGTCATCGTAGAAGTTGTAACTCCCACCCCATTGTTATTTAAAAAAGGAAAAAAGGCAGGGTGGCCACCCCCACTTTTCTCTCCCTCTCTCTCTGTTTCTTCTCAATCTAAAACTTCTCCCTCTCCACACACGGATTCTGTCTTGCTTTTCTCACTCTTCTAGCTCAAATCTCTTAAAATCTTAACTAGCACCTACATGAGAAGCAAGCCAGGCGCTAGCAATTTGTGGCACTAGCGTTGGTGGAGTCGAGACAGTGCTACGAGATTTGGGCCAATAGTGTATATATTTTATTTGCATTTTTTTGATTTTCTGTATGGACACTAGTTATTTGTCTTTCATATAATTAATTTAAATATGAATTTTCTTTCTATTTTTAAATTAGTTATTAAATTCCTCTATGTATTTATATTATTTAAATGCTAGATTTTTTATATACACTAAATATTTATCATTGACTAATTAATAAGGTATTTTTTTGCAATTAAAATTTGTAAAAATTATGCCACCATTCGAACGTATTGTAGAAAGTTTTGGACGTATTTTCTACTCCCTCCAAACATTTATTCATCTAATCATCCAGAATTTTCATTCGAACCATTTAATGATCGTTCTAACGTTAACTTTATATGTTTGAATGATAACACCTTCGTGCTCAAACATCTAAATGTATTGTTCAAATGGATACACAAATTCTTGCTAAATTTGATATCTTAACTCACCAATTTAACCATTAACAATTTCAAATAATTGTTTAAAGATTTATTAGATTTAAGATTGAACGATTAGGTACATGTTTGAACAAAATTTCTGTTAGGGAAAAACTTTTTCATTTCAATATATTCCATTCGAACACAAAATTGTACATTCGTACGGACACTACAACAAATTCAGCTATTTGCCGCCAAAGGTTTTTGCAGCAAATTCAGTTTATTTTGCAGCAAATGTATATAAAGCCACAGAAAAATACCGCCACATTTTTACAGATAATAAATTGCCAATTTAACTACTAATTTTGGCTATCTTAAGTTTTGAAGAAAATAGTTACATAACTTGGCAATTTATGCCGTTGCTATAACTCATTTATATTGTCAGTAATACCAAACCAAACTCCCAATCTCGAACAGCAAACTCACTGCCTGGAATTAAACCTTGCCACTAATATGCTATCTCATTAATTCATAATAATACTATTGATTACTTACCACAAATATATGTTGTAGGAAATAGTAGTCTTCTGAGAACTTATGTCGCAAAAAAAATTCATATTTGGCAACTTGGATGAGTAACAATAAGTTTATTGCCATGCGGTTATAGAATGGATGTTTGACTTCAATTCGCTTTTCGGACAACGACACTTCCTTCAAATACGTTAGTATTGGCAACTTGTATTACTGACAACAAGTTTATTGCCATGATGTTATACAAGGGAAGGCTGACTTCAATTGGCTTTTCGGACAACTACAAATCCTTGTAGTACGTTACTATCCGCAACGTTGTCTTCTGGTAAATACCCATTAGCAGTGACTTTGGTTCATGTAAATTGCCTTATCGCCGGGAAGCTATTTTATGAAGACCAACATTTTTCGGCAATTCAGCGTTGAGAAAAACTATAAGTATTGGCCATTATTTTCTTGGCTATAGCTCAATGTAGGCAAATTGCATATACTTTATTATAAATATTCGGAATAGGACTACGTACATTTTATTCGCCAATATTGAATGGTCCTGATGATGCATTGTGGCCAATAATCCTCATTTTCCACAAGACCTGTCAATGTACATAAATAAATATACATTTACCTTGCGGGCCTAGCAACTTAGCAGTTCAACCTCCTTTCCTATACCTTACCATTTTCCCACTACTACACTACAAATACATACATCTGTTGGTAATTTATAAATATTATATACAATTCAGACCTCAATAACCAGAATTATATTGGAGAACTGGTTGCTCAAATATATAAGATATTTTTATTGAATCCTATCCACGTTGCAATCCACAGATCAAACTTTTACAAATGATGTAAGCCATCCATATCCAGCCTAGCACTATAAAACCAAAACTTCCCACATATAGCACCCGACACAGAACACATATCTATGCATGATTCCCCCCTTAGCTGCAGTACCTTTCCAAAATATAAGGGATAATCATTACGACATATACAGATACATTCCCATGGCAAAGCTCCCAAACCAAGGCCAGAAATTGCTAATCATCTATTTGATATATCACTTAGTTCTCCATTATACATACAATTATCATCCAAATGCACCCTGGTCAGTTAGAACATATCCAGCCAACATAAACTAGAAATTAAAGGATTCTGTTCAAGCTGACATGCCCAACCAATATACATAACTATATGAGTCCCATATCTATGTCCCCAAACAGAACTACTACATATCAATGAGATATATTTCATGGTTTCTAATATGTTCCCTGGTGAAAGTATCTGTGGGGATCTTCACTCAAAATTAACACACCTCCATCAGACCACATAGATGGCAAGGTTGGCCCCTCATTGTGTCGTCGTTTGAACAATTCAGCATCAATTCTGGTCATCTTGCTGCCAGGCTTCAGACTCCCTGCACATATATTATAACTGGGTTAGAGTCATCATTATCCGAAACAGAAAAATTTAGTTACTTCCAACCTAGCACAGCTGAGAAATTATTGTATACTGACAATATATGTCAATTTCAGATGAACCCAGCCTATAACATCATGCAACAATCTCCACCATATAACCACGACTTGCTAGTATTTTTAGAGATACTAATATTTTCATCTTAAGAACTATACTCATGAGTCTCAGGAAAACAAAACCACCAGAATGCACATATATTTTGAAAAAAAGTATAAGGGAATTCCTACATTTTGTCCTATCATTTCCTTCCTAAATATATGGGCTGCTAAAAGACCTTTACACATAAATTTTTACAGTTACTAACTACTCTATCCCATCATTAGACATTTGTAATCTCAGCCACCAATTACAAATGTCTTTTTATCCAATCAGATAACTATTTACATGGCAAAACCATTGACAGATTAGAGTGGATATCCAAATTTACTCAATCTGTCCATTCTTGTGCAGAATCCATGGAGGGGGGGGGGAAGATGTCTGAATATGTGACTCAATCATCAATGTTAACATGAACTAGAGCGTGGAAATTGCATACCTTACTCAAGTATTGTTTTCTGATCTGCATGGCAGCCTATTGGCACTTTGTCAACCCATACTATGGTGACTGTTAATTTAGACACAAAGTAGAGTTGCCACCACATCCATATAGGTGCACAGCAAAAAGGACCAAAAGATTCAGCTCCTTCATGTTAACCTTACTTGTAACTTCACCAAGGACTTCCCAAAAATCAGTCTGCTGGGCAACCAAAAAGATATATATATTTATATATATATATATAAATATATATTTCGATGCCTATGCATCCATGTGAGTCTCCTGATGAGACTCTCTTCGATTGCATTCCAGGTCAGCTACACAATTGTTCATCGTACTCTGGTAGTTTTGAAATAGATTCTTGAAAGTATGCAACTCATCTCTTAGTACCTCTAGCTGGCTCTTGTACACATTTGCTTCATTCTTGTTCCTTTCATTCTCTTCAACAATCCTAACATAATCCCTATTATTGCGCAATGCTATTGAAGCTTTAGGTATAACCGAGTGTCCAAGTCCTGTTGCATAACCTACTTTATATCCTAAAACCTCCTTGAATGCTGCATTGCACTTCTCATTGTTGTTTTCTGTATTCACCTCAGTCTCATCCAGCATTAGTTTCTACATCCATTGATAGGGATAGGAAAACACCATTAATGCATGCAAACAGGGACACTAACCTGTTCAGACTGGACTCAACAGATGAGAAATTTGACTTACGTAGTTCTGTTCTGCTAGGCCAGTTATAAAACAACCCTTCTTTCTTGACCAATGCACTTCTTTGTAAAACTGTATCAAGTTCGGGTCTTCTTCATTCTGCAACCATCAACACATTTGTAAGATATACCTATATTTTTAGCCAAGAAAGCATATGTGGTGTTAGTTGAATCAGAAAAATCAACTAGACTAACCATTTCCTCCAATATTCGTACGGATGGCTTCCTCCCTCCTGTATGCTTCACATTTTGTTTCTGCCTATTTCTCTGGTTTCTCTTTGACATTTTCTGTATAATATTGAGGGTTAATCTATTAAGATCTATATAATTAATATAGATTATATAGCAACTTGTTTTAAATGGAAAATCCACTTGGTTATTTTTTCCTCTACTAATATATTGCTAAGTATTTATAACTACTGATCTGTGCTTTAACCCAGAGTTTTCTGCCCTATGGGTGTAACCTGTAACACCCTATTGTATCTAACTTACACATGCACACAAGTGTCAACACCAATATTTTAATTATGTAACAAATGAAATGTATTTGTTATGAATTTCTACATGCCTTATGTCATTTATTTGTTAACAGTTTACTCTGTTTAACACTCCAACTGGTTTGTATTATCCAATTAATAAACCATGCAGCACCACGTGTCATTGTTGAACAAGATTGAAATCTAGTTTTTGCCAACAAAATTCTACAAATCCAATCTGTCTAATATCAGCTCAGGTCATGGCAATGATAGATGACTAGGAGCAGACTCTAGCTAGATATTCTACTTTGTTTTAAGAGGTTATGCAAGTTGTAACTCATTATCAATACATATTTAGTGTAAACTCCTCGTCTGCTTATCTCTCTATCATTCTGAATTACATTATTGAGACAAAATTTTGTGAAATGAGTGTATGTTTAACACACTCATCCATTTTCAATCATGTAACCCAACCAGTATGCAAGCATGACAGAAAGTCAGTTCTAGCCTAACATCTCGCCAAACATTTATAGTACTGCCCTAGCACCCAATAACCAATTCATGCATGTTGTGTCCTTCCTGAAAATTATTAATATATAATTCATATTTCATATTTGCTAAATCACTTTCTATTGTGTTGTAACTAGAATGGGCACAATGAGGATATACCTCGAATTCTTCACTTGACCACATCCGACATAGAGATTCCCATACCGACTTCTCCACCCACGTTGTCCCGCCAGAAATTGCCGCTTCTATCGACCCATACCTTATGTATTGCTTTCGCAATAAGTAGTGAAATGCATTATATTTCCTGGCAACTGCGTTTCTCACACACTCACGATGCGAACTTTGTGTCCAATCCAATTTAAAATCAGCCTACAATAACCAGCAAACAGTCAATGCCACCTTCACTAACAACTATTTCAGTTGACACAAAGAGCTGGTAGGTTTAAAGTCTAAATATTTACAACAAAATAGTACATATGTGACATTACCTACACTCTTGCATTGTCTTACCTTAACACGGTTGATTAGCTCTTCTTTCTCCTCTTTTGGCACAGCTTTCCAGCTTGCATGGATCATGTTAGCATGAAGTCTCACGATCGTGGTCACCCGTCCAGAAAATAAGTTGTAATTTTCGCACGATGGACCTCTTTGTCCATCCTTAATATTCAGCGGTATCTGACCAAATTTTCTGACTCTCTCAAACAATGTGTCTTTTGCTGGTCCTCGACCACGTTTCCGGGAAGGTGCATCAGTTCCTTCTATCCACCAATAACATTAACTCAACACCATTGTCATTCTAATAGATATCTTAAGTAAAACAAACAGTACAAACTGTTTAAGGAATAATGTTTTTCCAACTTACGTGCATGAGTTACATTCCTACTATCCGGATTTGCTTCATCCCTGGCCTCCTCTACAGCCACATTTGGAGGTTGAGTGGAATCACCAAATACGTCATCTTGTGTTGTATCACGAAGCAGTGGCGGCCCATGTTGAAGTCGGGATACGTGGCCCCCATGTCCATATCGGCCCGGGAGCCTTCCTCTTACCCATCTTACCATGACCTTATTTTTTGGTATGTCAATCCTACTAATGCACACACACAGAGGACATGTTAAACTTCCACAATAAAAATGTGGCAGACATACGGCCTATATATTGCTTGAATGGGAAAAAGTTACTAATCTGAAACCAATTACTGATATGTGTTGATAAAATTGAAACAGAAATTACATGGGCCTAGAGTAATAAGCATTCTACCCTAGTCCCCATCGGTGATCCCACTCACAAATGTAGATATCAACATGAGATTGATAGCACAACCCCTAAGCTACAAACAGCCACAAATTACCTTGTGCAAATGCCCCAAAGATAAATTTTCAACCCATAGTGTAAATTACTCCCCTTGTACCATAATTACAATTCCTTAACTTAATAGTGAAACTAAAGTGCTTGAAGATCTGTAGCTACATGCATTTCTACCTACCCAGTGTACTTGGTAAAAATCTTGATAACAAATAAATAATATTGTCATTTATGTGGCTTACGTGGAGAGCTACATACTCATACACCAAACCCACAATTCAGTCTACATATGGCTGCATGAAAATTCAATATGACAATATTGATTTGCTAATTGTAGTTTCACACATGTAGTACCCTAGTGTGAAGCTCTAGAAATTGGTATCATTTGATTTTTTGTTTGTTTCACTCAGATAGATATATGAGGGTGAGTGCAGTCTTTCTGTGAATACTACAAACTGCAATACAAACTTGTATTTAATTAAAGATATTTGCACAGTCCGTATATAAGAATAGGAAAAATGTGGTTAGTAATCTTAGCTTTACATATATGTGGTTACAATACATATATATATATATGTTTAGAAATTGGTCTCCTGGAAACAATAAATCCCCTCTGCATACTTTGCAAATATATAAATGTGACAAAAATGAGGATCTCTTTTACATATAGAGTATTCAAGCATGCATTACTCCCATTTGTCTCACTACAAATGGGAGTATCAACCAACAGACAACAGTTTAGTGTCTAGGGGTGACAACAGGGGGATACAATACCAACCATTTAATATTTTATTGGAATGCTTCTTCCTTACACATCTAAGGCCAAATATATCAAACTGAAAGTATCCTTCTGGCAGTTGCATGCATTACTACAAATGCAAAACTTTTATAACCCTTTTTGCACACACATATATATATTACAGTAAGGTTTACATCCATAGTCCATGTGCTTTGAGATATGATGCACAAGTGAGAAAAACTGTGAGACCAAGAATAGGAGATGAGAGAGAGTTAACCCAAAAGGTCTTCGTGGATGAAGGTAGGAGATTCTACTCCTCTCTCTGCTTTGATGATCACCTGTTGTGTCCGAAACCTTCTGCAGTCTGATTTCGTCAACTATCTCCTACCTTCAGACTTTGTAGGCTACTTTGTCTCTGGGATGTGCTCCTTTCTCAGCCACAACTGGTGCCCTTCTTTGTTATGTGAGCAATCTAAGCCAACAAGTTACGAAAATTAGCTTTTTGAATCAATAGGGTACGGGCTCCTATACGTGTTCAGGCAGCAGACACCAGGAGATAAGGCCTATGAGTTGACAACAGAAAACCTAGTGCACCCCTCCTCTTTTTTGGTCTGTTCCCGCCCACGTTTTTGGTCATATATTTTTAAATGCTTCTGATTTTATGTGCCTTTAAAATCTATAACATCAAAGAACTTCGAAGTCCCTCACTGATTTCATTAAAAACTTCTTCATTTCCTTGGTCAACATTTACTTATGGTTTAGTTAGCTATTTTTCTGCCCATAGTTCGCATAGGTTTAACTTAGTATCAGAATATTTGTTATAACTTTACAGCAAGTAACTCCCTATATGGCAAGTGGCATATTATTGTTGATATAGTAATACAGGTGTCAGCTGTATTACAAGTGGCAGGTTCAGATTTTTCCTATAACATTACAGGCTTGCAATAATTATATACCTGTGGTGGATTATTTCTCAGTACAGGTGTCAGCTTAAAGTTCAGATATGTGTCAACTTTGAGTACAGGTGTTAGCTTATTCCAATGCAATTGTATAACCAGCATAGTATTGACCCTCTGGAATCTGAACTGGATATCGTTCCAAACCTGAAACTTTCTCAAGAGCATTAAATTTTAAGAATAGCTTTTACAAAGCTGCACCATTCATATATAATTAAAAATAAAGATATTATGCATGTTGCCGTTTTTTGCATTGATTTGTCCATCTATATACCCCTCTCGATAGGCATTCTTACAACACATCAAATTATTACCCATTGGACAATTTAGGCATTGATATTGTAAAGCTGCCAAAAAAGTTTGATAATATCAATACATTTCTTCTCAATGTAAAATAATGAGGTGAATAAGTGATATTAGTAGTAACTTTTTTTTGCTTAAGCCTGGTAGCTTAGAACCATGTGCTTGTTACTTTGAATGCTTCATGTAAATCACTTGACTTGGAGGTGTTATGCTGCCCAGGTGGCTTAATATGCTATTCTGAATTAAAGTCTAATATATCACGGCCATATATAAAATTATCCAATTAATGTGTCCACAATTTCATTTATCCCATTTAATTGGATTGTGTTTATTGGATTGATAATAAATACCTAATGGCAATGCATTACACCATAGTTTTTGGAAGATTGGTATGGACGTTTGACAGACTGCATGTATACCTCTTATGCTGTATTTTTATCATTACAGCACATGCTAGGGAGCTGGACAATGGGACAACCTGATTTATCTGTTATGAAGCAAGGTTTTGTCAGATTTTCTTGACTCCTGTCATTCCATCTTCAACTATTTAGAATCACATCAAATAACTTGGACATTAAATCTCATGCGTCATTAGACATAGGAGGCAGCAGATCACAACATTAGCCTCCGATAACATGATTCTACACAACTCAAGAACAAGATCTACAGTTGACAAAGAAGCAAGTAGGATTATCTATTCTACAATGTTGGATACAAATTCTCCATCAGTACTCAACTTTCCTTGTTCTATCAAGTGTTGTGTTTGATTAAATATTTCACCTGAATGTTTTGTCCCATGCAGTATTGAGTTCGCTTGTCACCTTCTAACATGAATATGCACACCATCATTGGTGATTGCCTTTTCCTTGAAAAAGGCCAAAAAAAAACTTCATAAATAATTGTTGAAGGGGTACTCCTTACGAAAATTACAGAGAGCACTTAGTACCTTCCACGACTTTCCAACAACTGCATCAGCTGTAGGAAGGGGTTTGTGTGCAGCTCCAGATATCCATAGGCTTATATGTGAAAGCTGGCAGGACTTTGCAAACAATTTCTTTCTTCCTAGGTATCATACAGAGTAAGTGAAAAATAAATAATCACTAGATAGCAAACACTCTATTATAAATTACTGCTCTATTTTCATTAAACCCAGCAACCCAATATAATGGTAAAAATCTTGATAACCTTAAACTTCCATATTACTTGTAATTTCCACCGTCTGCAATTTAATTATAAATGCATTTCAACCCTAGTGTTATTGGTAACAATGAAACCTGCAATGACACCCTAGTATATTCCTAACATATACTGACATGATCAAAGAAAGATACTTGCTTTAAACATTATCGTATTCATTTATTTAACCGATACAATGACTAAGAAAATAACAACAATTCCGCTGGAGACTATCACTTTTAAGTTAGTATTATCAACCAAGGCACCATGTTGTTAATGATTTTATTGCACTCATTACTGACAAACATACTATATTAAAGATCCCTACTTGGGATTTCTTACCAAAATCATGGAAAGGCCAAACCTTCTGTTCGATACTGATGATCACCACCCTTCATCATAGAATATGACAATATATTCTACTATGCCCGAAACGTAGAATGCACACCAGGACAGATGGTAACAAAATTGGATGATAATGTCGTCGCTTCGTCCGCAATGGACATTGATTACAGTTGGCACAGCTTGACATGCCACTATACTTGTCATTCTGCAGAAGGCCATTTTAGACAGTCAACACTCACGATCCTCACAATACACCCATATAATGAGACCATGCATGTATGTACATTAAAGTCATGCAATTGATGTTCAACAGACAGGGTAATGTGAAGATGGGAAGCACATGGGATTCATGTGTTGGCTTTGGCTTTAGTTATACGGCAAACTCTAGTTGGTGATGTTCATTGTACTTTTGGGGGGGTTGTGAGTATAGGTTTGTTTGCATGCAAAACTTAAGGTTCGCCCAAAAAAAAGACAGAATCTGATTGAAAACGTTGCGTACGTTTTTGGTCATATACCTGCATTGGTAAAAATAAACTCCCATTGATCTTTTAATAAACATTACTACTATATATAACAAATAAACCATAATAAATAATATATGTATGGAGACCATGCATTGTGAGAAAATCAAATCATAACATTATTTGATTTGGCATACCAGAAAAATTATCTGAGGTTGCATCATTGTTAAATGCAATACTGTCTTCATCGCTTCTGTCAATATTATCATCAGCATCGAAACTTCCGAGCTCATCATCAACGCCATCATCATCGATGTATGCATCGTGGTCGGGTAAATCAGATGGTTGATGTTCTAATATGGTGGAAGGGTCAATGAGTATTGGTTCTTCATCTACCCTGTTCAATGGATTCATCAAGTCTGGATCACTATATGGGGCTGGTGGGTAGTTTGTCGGAATGTGTTCATCTTCGTCGAAAGCAAACTCGTCACCAGACTCTGTACTAACATCCGCATCCTCAACCAATGACACTAAAGGAATGTTGTATACATTCCTATTGGTTATCTTATGGACCACATACCAACTACCCGACACACTAACATCTTTTAAGTAAAAGACCTGTTGCGCTTGGCAGGCAAGCGCAAAAGGTTCATCTTTATACCATGTTCTAGACGTGTTCACGCTCGTTAGATGGTCGCCAACGCGAATCCCTCTTCGCTTATCACCAACATCCCACCAATCACATTGAAATAAATAGACCCTACGCCAACCCATATATCTTAATTCTATAATATCTTTCAAAACCCCATAGAAGTCAACGGGTTATGACTGATGTTCACCACGGACAACCAAACCGCTATTTTGAGTTTGTCGGTGCCTCTCTCGATCCTTTGTCTGAAATCTAATTCCATTCATTATGCAACCAGCGTACGACGCAACCCACTTGTCGGGACCACATGCAAGTGCATATATTTCGTCTCGTACACTGGCTGGATCAATCGAACGCTTCTCTCGAATCTATATACCAATCAATAGACAAAACCAATCAAATTATAATATCGCTTGAACAAAAATAACAATGGGTTTGTTATTTAACTTAGTTAAAATCCTACAATTTTTTCCACTAAGTTTTGAAAATGCAAATTTTTACAAGAGGTTAAAGCAAACTCATATGTCGGGTTCAAATGGCATGACACATCTAACTCGGGATACGTATTGAGGAGGTAACATGAAGGAAGACAAATACGTACGTGTTGCTTGAACCACCCTGGGAATTGAGCTTGGTGCCTGCGCGCAGTGTTGGTTGTGGTTTCCCTGCTAATCATGTTATAATGCTCCTTGCAAAATATATAACTATCAGTTGATGTTGTAATCTGTAACCAATCAATTCTTTGGCCTAGAATGAAAATGTTATCCACTTACTCGAGGTAATGCTCGATCTCACGACAATTATTGAGAACATACCAGTGGGCTCTTGAAAATAACTTTTTGGATAGCATGTGAATGTTGGTCGCCCCAAGCGGATGGACCTTTTGTGAGAATACAGAAAACAATTCATCATTAAGCTGATCTAGGATGTCCGAGTTTCGTTCAACCCGTTGATATCTGGTCTCAATGTCGTTCAGATACATTGAGCAAAACGTTAAACACTCAACGTGAACATATGCTTCAGCAATTGAACCCTCAGGGCGGGCTTTGTTCCGGACATATCTCTTGAACTTCCCCAGGTACCTTTCAAATGGATACATCCACCTATATTGCACTGGCCCGGCAAGTAATGCCTCGTCTGGTAAATGAATTGCGAGGTGCACCATAATATCAAAAAATGCAGGTGGGAAGATCATCTCAAGTTTACATAGGATTATAGAAATATCTGCTTGAAGGCGATGCAATGATTCATAAGTTAATGTTCGAGCACACAATTCCTTGAAAAATGTACATAACTCGGACAACGCTAGCCGGATGTCGGGTCGTAGATAACCACCAATCACGACCGGAAGCAACCGTTGGAGAAAAATGTGGCAGTCATGACTTTTCATTCCAGTAATTTTGCCTTCATGAATATTCACACACCTCGCAATATTAGAGGCGAAACCATCTGGAAAACTAACTTGTGACACCCACTCACAAAAGGATATTCTCTCATTATGGTTTAGTGTATAACATGCAAGACTCATTCGGGTTCGATCACCATCCGGACGTAAGTGTAATTCCTTCCTCAGTCCAAGACGCTCCAAATCCCTGCGTGCATTTGCAGTGTCCTTACTCTTTCCATCAATACTCAGCAAGGTGCCCAATACGCTATCACAGATGTTCTTCTCAATATGCATTACGTCTAGGTTATGCCTCAATTGCACATCTTGCCAGTATGAGAGATTGAAGAAGATGCTTTTCTTTGTCCAGTTTAATTCTTGTGGTGCCTGTTTCCTCTTCCGTCCACATTTTCCAAATTGCACATTGGAGACCTTGTGTAATGATTCAAGTATTTCTTGGGCCGTAGGTTTTACTGGCTGAAGCCGAAACTCGTTGGCACCATTGAAAGCACGTTTATTCTTTCTCCAACGATGGTCCAGGTCCAACCAGCGATGGTGGCCCATATAACAATGTTTACGCCCATAGTCCAACCACATAGAATCAGTATCTACATTGCACACAGGACATGCCAACTTCCCCTTCGTGCTCCACCCAGAAAGATTGGCGTATGCTGGAAAGTCATTTATTGTCCAGAGTAGAGATGCATGTAATTGGAAAACATCGGCACCATATGCATCATATGTCTCAATACCAACCTCCCATAATGATATCAATTCATCTACTAAAGGCCGCAGGAAGACATCGATATCATTTCCTGGTGACTTAGGACCAGGTATCAAACATGTCAATAGAAAGTATGGGTCTTTCATACAAGACCAAGGTGGCAAGTTGTAAGGCAGAAGTATGACTGGCCATATACTATAAGGCTTGCTCATGTTATTGAACGGGTTGAAACCGTCACTCGCAAGTCCAAGACGGACATTACGAGCATCTTTGGCAAACCAATCATGTTTCCTGTCAAAATCTTTCCAAACTTTGGAATCAGCTGGATGCCTCATATAGATCGAATCATCAATACGACCCTCTTTATGCCATCGCATCCCTTGTGCTGTCTTCTTCGACATATAAAGGCGTTGCAACCTAGGCTTCAATGGAAAATAACGCATCACTTTCTGAGGTACCCGGTGTTTACTTGTCTTTGAGACCCACCTAGATGACTTGCATTTAGGACACTCATCTATGTCCTCGTATTCTTTCCAGAACAATATACAGTCATTTGGGCATACGTGGATTTTGGTGTAACTAAATCCCAATCCACGCTCTAGCTGACGTGCCTCATTATAGTCTTTAGGCAAGAGAGCAGTCGGGAAGGCAGATTTCAATAGCTTCAGCACCATGTTAAATGACTTCACGTTCCAACCACCAATACTCTTAATGTGAAGCAACTTCACCATAAATGATAGCTTTGAGTAGTTTGTGCACGATGGATAGAGTGGACGTCGTGCATCCTCCACATACTGTTCAAAAGTATGGTGTCTTGAAG
>QGSO01000555.1:526522-606840 GCA_011037825.1 Carya cathayensis
TAACAGTAAACCAGTAAAATGAGAGGTAAAGATATCACCCAGGCTGTGAAGAGGTTCACAGCTCCATAAACATCCTCTCAGAAAGAAAAAAAAAATACTCTGATAAACACCAGTTGTCCCCGGCAACGGCGCCAAAAACTTGACTCAGCTTATAATATTGTCTTCCAAGCGTAGAAGCTGTCAAAGTAATACAAGGGTAAGTCCCAAGATCGAATTCACAGGGACAAAGGGATTATCAAAGCGTTTGTGAGATTTTCTTTGTGTAAAAGATGTATCGATTATGAAAGATGAAAATGGATGTGGATCTATGTTTCTAAAATTACAAAAACTAAGAGACTTAGAGAAAGTGTGTAGCAAATGAATTAAACTTGCAAGAAACAATAAAACAAACACTTGGGATTCAATTTTCACCCACTGATTTGGAGATGGATTTACTTCTCTTTTCACATTCTCTCAACCATGATCCTATTCCTAGAAGTCATGGTCGGATAATATAGCAATGAACCACAATTCTTGGCTTCATAAAATTACTTGACAGATTATATAACAATTATAAAATAGTGAAAGAAAACCATCAAAGTCCTGTTACTTGTTCAAGTATTAATTGTGCCTTTACGTCTACAAATAATCTAAACCAAGAACGAAGAACTTCGATCCTTTCTAAATGCAAACTGAAATATCATCCACCAAGTTAATCATTGAAATCACATAACATTGAAGAAAATCCACTCCAAATCAGTCATAGGTTACTCATTGAATCCCAAGTCTAAAATCTAGCCTATCATCTCTAAATTAGTAAAATGCTTTAAAATGATAAATCCTAACATTTCAAGTTACAGTATGAAAATAAATACAGAATAATAAATAAAACAAGCTGAATGAACAACTAAGAGATAAAGCTGAGAAAACAAAAGAAAGGAAAATAAAATAAAAAAGAGAACCGATCGACCCAAATAAACTAAGACTAAGAAAAATAAAAACAACAGCCGTCCAACCTATTGTCTGAACAAAAAAAAGAAATAAACTAAAACTAAAATGAGAATAGAAAACTAAAGCTAAAGTTCTGAAACGAAAAACTAAGTTAAATGCTGAATTGATTACGAAATGGAAAAGGAAAAAAAAACAAAGACGCCGAACAATGATCTGAAACAAAAAAAAACGAAACACCTCCAAAGAAAACTGCAGAAACAAAATATATATAATGAAGTACTGCCGCCACTGTACTGTAACCAAGAGAAAAGAAAAAAAAACTAAAAAAACTAAAAAAATAAAAGGAGCTAAACTAATACGGAAAAAAAAAGAGTATCCGAACGAAAAGTAAATCAAAATGCTGAACGGAAAGAAAACTTAAGCCACCGACTGAAAGGAGGAACAAGTGCTGAATGAAAAGCAGAATAATAAGAAACTAAACTAAAGACGTGAGAAAATGAAAGTTGTTCCGCCGCCTAGCCTCCAAAAATGGTCTGTAGGAATGAAACTAAACACTAACTCTCCAAAACTGAATCGGAAAAGAAAGAAGTATATAAAAAAAAAACTGTAAACTCCAACCAGTAAACGAACGAGAGAAAAAATAAACTGCTCAACGATACTACCAAAAAGAATAAAAGCTAAAGATAAAAATGAAAAAAATGAACTGAAGCATCCCCTTAAAGCTGCCGACCGGTCTGCTTTTATACACGAAAAAAAAACATCTGTGAGTTGTGTGCTTGCTGTTTTGCTTTTTCTGCATGTGCCGTGAGTTTCCTCTGCCATTTTCTTTATTTAGATTTGCAAATTTTTGCATGTGCCGTGAGTTTCCTCTGCCACTTTCTTTTGATTTATGCTGCAAGAGTGCCATGAGTTTCCTCTTCATTCTGCATGTGAGTTGTGTGCAGCTTCTTCTTTTCTGCATGTGTCCGGTTTGAGTGTTTGAGTGGCTTTCCATCATCATTTTGTGGTTGCTTTATTTTTCTTGCATGTGTTTCTGCTGTATGTTCATTTCCTGCATGTGCATGGCTTGCTTTATTTTCTGCATGTGGTTTAGTTTGCCGTGAGTTGCCTTTTGATGTGCTGGTTTATGTGTTGGTTGCTGTCCAACTTTTCCTGCATGTGTAAGCTGTCTGAGTGCATGTGTGAGCTGCTGCCTTGCATGTGTGTGACTTTTTGCATGTGCCTCTTGAGTTCCAGCCGTGAGTTTTCTTGCATGTGTTTGGTTTCTGCAAGTGTTTTCTCTTTTGATCTGTATTGAGGTGCTGCACTGCTTTTCTTTTTTCTGCTTTCTGCATGTGCTTTGCTTCTTTTATTTTTCTGCATCCGTGCTGCATGTTTTGCCGTGGGTGAGTGGTTGCTGTAAAACCAGCTTGATGTATGTGCTGTCCGTGTTTTCCTTTTGATTTCTGCATGTTCGGTTTGCAGCATGTGTTTCTTCAAGTGCCTCTGTGATGTTGTGAGTTCATGCATGTGCTTCCTTGCCGTGTATGCTGCTGCATGTGCATGAGTGAGTTTTGAGCTGCTTTGCTTCATGTCCTAGTGCCAAGTTCCTGCATTAGTCGGCCCCACATCAAAATGCATGCATCTATATTTAATTAGGGGTGATATATTATTTCACATGTCAAAGAAAATTAAGTCACATTATCTAATTAATACTCTTATTTTAACTCATAAAGCACTTTTACTCAAGATATTTAAGAGTATTAATGTCACATAATTGACCATTTATCAATGCGTGTTTCCGTTTTTTGCATTGATTTGTCCATCTATATACCCCCCTCGATAGGAATTCTTACAACACATCAAATTATTACCCATTGGACAATTTAGGCATTGATATTGTAAAGCTGCCACATAAGTTTGATAATATCAATACATTTCTTCTCAATGGAAAATAATGAGGTGAATAAGTGATATGAGTAGTAACTTTTTTTTGCTTAAGCCTGGTAGCTTAGAACCATGTGCTTGTTACTTTGTATGCTTCATGTAAATCACTTGACTTGGAGGTATTATGCTGCCCAGGTGGCTTAATATGCTATTCTGAATTAAAGTCTAATATATCACGGCCATATATAAAATTATCCAATTAATGTGTCCGCAATTTCATTTATCCCATTTACTTGGATTGTGTTTATTAGATTGATAAGAAATACCTAATGGCAATGCATTACACCATAGTTTTTGGAAGATTGGTATGGACGTTTGACAGACTGCATGTATACCTCTTATGCTGTATTTTTATCATTATAGCACATGCCAGGGAGCTGGACAATGGGACAACCTGATTTATCTGTTATGAAGCAAGGTTTTGGCAAATTTTGTTGACTCCTGTCATTCCATCTTCAACTATTTAGAATCACATCAAATAACTTGGACATTAAATCTCATGCGTCATTAGACATAGGAGGCAGTAGATCACAACATTAGCCTCCGATAACATGATTCTACACAACTCAAGAACAAGATCTACAGTTGACAAAGAAGCAAGTAGGATTATCTATTCTACAATGTTGGATACAAATTCTCCATCAGTACTCAACTTTCCTTGTTCTATCAAGTGTTGTGTTTGATTAAATATTTCACCTGAAAGTTTTGTCCCATGCAGTATTGAGTTCGCTTGTCACCTTCTAACAAAATATGCACGCCATCATTGAGCTTGCCTTTTCCTTGAAAAAGGCCTAAAAAAAATTTCGTAAGTGAATAATTGTTGAAGGGGTACTCCTTACGAAAATTACAGAGAGCACTCAGTACCTTTATTGCCTTTCCAACAACTGCATCAGCTGTAGGAAGGGGTTTGTGTGCAGCTCCAGATATCCATAGGCTTATATGTGAAAGCTGGCAGGACTTTGCATACAATTTCTTTCTTCCTGGGTATCATACAGAGTAAGTGAAAAATAAATAATCACTAGATAGCAAACACTCCATTATAAATTACTGCTCTGTTTTCATTAAACCCAGCAACCCAATATAAGGGTAAAAATACGTTACCCTGAAACTTCCATATTACTTGTAATTTCCACCGTCTTATGGTTTAATTATAAACGCATTTCA
This sequence comes from Carya cathayensis, assembly GCA_011037825.1. NCBI lineage: Eukaryota > Viridiplantae > Streptophyta > Magnoliopsida > Fagales > Juglandaceae > Carya > Carya cathayensis. The sequence goes on from QGSO01000555.1 coordinate 530,543, forward strand.
ACCCTAGTGTTATTGGTAACAATGAACCCTGCAATGACACCCTAGTATATTCCTAACATATACTGACATGATCAAAGCAAGATACTTGCTTTAGACATTATCGTATTCATTTATTTAACCGATACAATGACTAAGAAAATAACAACAATTCCGCTGGAGACTATCACTTTTAAGTTAGTATTATCAACCAAGGCACCATGTTGTTAATGATTTTATTGCACTAATTACTGACAAACATACTATGTTAAAGATGCATACTTGGGATTTCTTACCAAAATCATGGAACGGCCAAACCTTCTGTTCGATACTGATGATCACCACCCTTCATCATAGAATATGACAATATATTCTACTATGCCCGAAACGTAGAATATACACCAGGGCAGATGGTAACAAAATTGGATGATAATGTCGTCGCTTCGTCCGCAATGGACGTTGATTACAGTTGGCACAGCTTGACATGCCACTATACTTATCATTCTGCAGAAGGCCATTTTAGACAGTCAACACTCACGATCCAAAACAATACACCCATATAATGAGACCATGCATGTATGTACATTAAAGTCATGCAATTGATGTTCAACAGACAGGGTAATGTGAAGATGGGAAGCACATGGGATTCATGTGTTGGCTTTGGTTTTAGTTATACGGGAAACTCTAGTTGGTTGATGTTCATTGTACTTTTGGGGGGGTTGTGAGTATAGGTTTGTTTGCATGCAAAACTTAAGGTTCGCCCAAAAAAAAAGACTGAATCTGATTGAAAACGTTGTGTACGTTTTTGCTTGTATACCTGCATTGGTAAAAATAAACTCCCATTGATCTTTTAATAAACATTACTACTATATATAATAAATAAACCATAATAAATAAATATGTATGGAGACCATGCATTGTGAGAAAATCAAATCATAACATTATTTGATTTGGCATACCAGAAAAATTATCTGAGGTTGCATCATTGGTAAATGCAATACTGTCTTCATCGCTTCTGTCAATATTATCATCGGCATCGAAACTTCCGAGCTCATCATCAACGCCATCATCATCGACGTATGCATCGTGTTCGGGTAAATCAGATGGTTGATGTTCTAATATGATGGAAGGGTCAATGAGTATTGGTTCTTCATCTACCATGTTCAATGGATTCATCAAGTCTGGATCACTATATGGGGCTGGTGGGTAGTTTGTCGGAATGTGTTCATCTTCGTCGAAAGCAAACTCGTCACCAGACTCTGTACCAACATCCGCATCCTCAACCAATGACACTAAAGGAATGTTGTATACATTCCTATTGGTTATCTTATGGACCACATACCAACTACCCAACACACTAATATCTTTTAAGTAAAAGACCTGCTGCGCTTGGCAGGCAAGCGCAAAAGGTTCATCTTTATACCATGTTCTAGACGTGTTCACGCTCGTTAGATGGTCGCCAACGCGAATCCCTCTTCGCTTATCACCAACATCCCACCAATCACATTGAAATAAATAGACGCTACGCCAACCCATATATCTTAATTCTATAATATCTTTCAAAACCCCATAGAAGTCAACGGGTTGTGACTGATGTTCACCACGGACAACCAAACCGCTATTTTGAGTTCGTCGGTGCCTCTCTCGATCCTTTGTCTGAAATCTAATTCCATTCATTATGCAACCAGCGTACGACGCAACCCACTTGTCGGGACCACATGCAAGTGCATATATTTCGTCTCGTACACTGGCTGGATCAATCGAACACTTCTCTCGAATCTATATACCAATCAATAGACAAAACCAATCAAATTATAATATCGCTTGAACAAAAATAACAATGGGTTTGTTATTTAACTTAGTTAAAATCCTACGATTTTTTCCACTAAGTTTTGAAAATGCAAATTTTTACAAGAGGTTAAAGCAAACTCATATGTCGGGTTCAAATGGCATGACACATCTAACCTGGGATACGTATTGAGGAGGTTTTATGAAGGAAGAGAAATACGTACGTGTTGCTTGAACCACCCTGGGAATTGAGCTTGGTGCCTGCGCGCAGTGTTGGTTGTGGTTTCCCTGCTAATCATGTTATAATGCTCCCTGCAAAATATATAACTATTAGTTGATGTTGTAATCTGTAACCAATCAATTCTTTGGCCTAGAATGAAAATGTTATCCACTTACTCGAGGTAATGCTCGATCTCATGACAATTATTGAGAACATACCAGTGGGCTCTTGAAAATAACTTCTCGGATAGCATGTGAATGTTGGTCGCCCCAAGCGGACGGACCTTTTGTGAGAATATAGAAAACAATTCATCATTAAGCTGATCTGGGATGTCCGAGTTTCGTTCAACCCGTTGATATCTGGTCTCAATGTCATTCAGATACATTGAGCCAAACGTTAAACACTCAACGTGAACATATGCTTCAGCAATTGAACCCTCAGGGCGGGCTTTGTTCCGGACATATCTCTTGAACTTCCCCAGGTACCTTTCAAATGGATACATCCACCTATATTGCACTGGCCCGGCAAGTAATACCTCGTCTGGTAAATGAATTGCGAGGTGCACCTTAATATCAAAAAATGCAGGTGGGAAGATCATCTCAAGTTTACATAGGATTATAGAAATATATGCTTGAAGGCGATGCAAGGATTCATAAGTTAATGTTCGAGCACACAATTCCTTGAAAAATGTACATAACTCGGACAACGCTAGCCGGATGTCGGGTCGTAGATAACCACCAATCACGATCGGAAGCAACCGTTGGAGAAAAATGTGGCAGTCATGACTTTTCATTCCGGTAATTTTGCCTTCATGAATATTCACACACCTCGCAATATTAGAGGCGAAACCATATGGAAAACTAACTTGTGACACCCACTCACAAAAGGATATTCTCTCATTATGGTTTAGTGTATAACATGCAAGACTCATTCGGGTTCGATCACCATCCGAACGTAAGTGTAATTCCTTCCTCAGTCCAAGACGCTCCAAATCCCTGCGTGCATTTGCAGTGTCCTTACTCTTTCCATCAATACTCAACAAGGTGCCCAATACGCTATCACAGATGTTCTTCTCAATATGCATTACGTCTAGGTTATGCCTCAATTGCACGTCTTGCCAGTATGGGAGATCGAAGAAGATGCTTTTCTTTGTCTAGTTTAATTCTTGTGGTGCCCGTTTCCTCTTCCGTCCACATTTTCCAAATTGCACATTGGAGACCTCGTGTAATGATTCAAGTATTTCTTGGGCCGTAGGTTTTACTGGCTGACGCCGAAACTCGTTGGCACCATTGAAAGCACGTTTATTCTTTCTCCAACGATGGTCCAGGTCCAACCAGCGACGGTGGCCCATATAACAATGTTTATGCCCATAGTCCAACCACATAGAATCAGTATCTACATTGCACACAGGACATGCCAACTTCCCCTTCGTGCTCCATCCAGAAAGATTGGCGTATGCTGGAAAGTCATTTATTGTCCAGAGTAGAGATGCATGTAATTGGAAAACATCGGCACCATATGCATCATATGTTGATTGAGCTGAATTATTGCATTCTTAATGCCTTTAGAACCAATATATCTTAATTCTTTCATTACTTTATCATTGGTTTTATATGAAAAAATGAATAAATCAAAGTTGTGATTTTAATTGATTAAAAGCATGAATTTCTGCTTGAATTCTACCAACTATTGATTACGGTGCATTCTGGTACATAATCTTTATTGTTTTTCCATTATCATTTGCGTTTGTACCATTGTTCTTCATGTTCATAAAGTTTCTTGAGCTAACTTTCCATCTTTTGGGTTCAATCCATGAACCTCAAAAGATAGAAGCACTTTTTACCATCCGTGAAAGGAAGTTGCTCAATCTAAACTTTCATTTGTGTTAATTTGTGTTGAGTGATTTTTTTTCTTTAATCTCCATCTCCATTTTTTTTCATACATTCCATGGTTCATTATGTTCATGCCTTGTTCATACCTTGTCTTGAGTTTTCACATCAATCACTCCACATAATTTCGGCATTCACCTGCAAGACCAAAACCCCACTCTTTTGCCTTCTCATTTCACACACACGGAAATCACCTCAACCAAGACCAAGCCTCACTTTTGTTTTTCCCTTCATAACTTCGGCAATCACTAAACAAAAAAAACCAGCCCCTCATTTGCATTTGCATTTAACACATTCAGCTCCTTCCACTCACTTTCCACTCACCTTCCACTCACTTTCCACAAAACTCCACTCATCTTGCTTTTCTCTAATCCATTCAGCAATCACTAAACCAAAAAAACCAGCCCCTCATTTGCATTTGCATTTAACAAATTCAGCTCCTTCCACTCACTTTCCACAAAACTCCACTCATCTTGCTTTTCTCTAATCCATTCGGCCACTTCCACTCAATCACCACTTACTTCCATTCACTTCCAATCACCAAGACCAACCCCACAATTTGGCTTTTTCATTTAACATAATTTCGGAAATCACCACTTCATTCCACTCAATTTCCACTCACCTACACTTCTCTTCACCATACACGGCACTCACTAAACAACATCCAGCCCCACACATTTGTTTTCTTTCCTTTAACAACCAATCATCACTCACATGGAACTTCCACTCACTTTCACTCACCAAAAACCAACCACTCCCCTCATCAATTTCGGCACTCACTAAACAACATCCAGCCCCACACTTTTGCTTTCCACACATTTGATCATCCACCGAAATTTGCTCCCATCATTCACTTAGTGCAGATTTTTTTAGATGCCAAAAGAACACCACACGGATCAAGATAGGAAAAGCTAGCCAACCAACACCAAGAATCCTTCCACCCACTACCCATGTGAAGCCTTAATCAAGTCCACCGAATTTTGATTCCATCTTTTCACTTAGTGCATATTTTTTAATGCCAAAAGGAATAACACCACATGGATGAAAAGGAAAGAAGGGAGCCGACCACATGCATTCATTTTTTTTTTTTTTTGCAATTCAAGTCATTTTCCATTGCATTCCACATTTCTCTTGGAGAACTCAACCTATTCGGCCAACACCAAAAGGGTGCATTGAATCCAAGCAATTCTTCTTTCAATTTCCAGAGAAAGCTCAAACATTTTTTAGCCAACATTCAAGACCATTTCCAATCAAAATCACTCATTCAATTCCATCTCTAGTTCAACCACCATTCGGCCAACACAAGGAAAGAATACTAACCATATCTCCTTGTGCTCCCATACACTACATGGATCCACACACTTAGGATACCCATAGTCATCCCTTCCATCACAAAAACAACAAAAATTTCATCAACCCAAATCCTCCCCCCATGGCCGAGTAAGCTCAAGGCAAAGCAAGGCTTATTTTGTCATCATCACCACAAGGCTTGGAGTATGAAAAATTCTGTTTTGAGAAACTTTTAGAATTCATTTTTTTTTCACTAATTTGCATTTCAGATTCAGAGAAGAGATTTCAGACAAGCAAACATTCAATCAACTTGCAGCACATTGAAGAATTCCCTGAGGAATCCAATTGCTACGACAGCTCATCCTCCTCCACCAGCTCGAATCTTCATCTCCATGCAATTGGCTTGATAATTTCTTTCCCTATTGCTATTTTAATTCAGTCTTAAGTTTATGTATTAATTTGGAGACTTTTGGTTTAGAAGTTTGAACGATTTTTCTGTTTTTCATTTAGTCCATGTCATTTATTCTTATTGTTTCATTAAGCTTTCAATTCAATAGTAATTAAAATTGTTATGATTTAATTTGAGAAAGTGTGATTTGGATATAATTGATTTTGGGGCTTTTCAACTTTCAATGCATGTTTTGTTAATTACTTTCTAATCCAGTTAATTCTTAATTTCGCTTTATTAATTTCTGAGTTTAATTCATTAGTCAATTACAATCCAATCAATCAAAAATCTAAAAATATGAATCTAGTCCATGACTAGTAACCTCCTCCATTCATTGCACATACCATCTGTTTGTTTCTTTTTCTTTGTGAAGTTTTTTTTTTCACATTTTTTCAACGAGTTTAATTTTAAGTAACTTTCCCTGAGGAGACGATCTAGGAATTTATTCCTAATTATTACACGACATCCTCCTGCACTTGGGATAGCATTAGTGCTACTCATTTTTGAGTGAGTCATATGTCTCAATACCAACCTCCCATAATGATATCAATTCATCAACTAAAGGCCGCAGGAAGACATCGATATCATTTCCTGGTGACTTAGGACAAGGTATCAAACATGTCAATAGAAAGTATGGGTCTTTCATACAAGACCAAGGTGGCAAGTTGTAAGGCAGAAGTATGACTGGCCATATACTATAAGGCTTGCTCATGTTATTGAACGGGTTGATACCGTCACTCGCAAGTCCAAGACGGACATTACGAGCATCTTTGGCAAACCAATCATGTTTCCTGTCAAAATCTTTCCAAACTTTGGAATCAGCTGGATGCCTCATACAGATCGAATCATCAATACGACCTACTTTATGCCATCGCATCCCTTGTGCTGTCTTCTTCGACATATAAAGGCGTTGTAGCCTAGGCTTCAATGGAAAATAACGCATCACTTTCTGAGGTACCCCGTGTTTACTTGTCTTTGAGACCCACCTAGATGACTTGCATTTAGGACACTCATCTTTGTCCTCATAATCTTTCCAGAACAATATACAATCATTTGGGCATACGTGGATTTTGGTGTAACTAAATCCCAATCCACGCTCTAGCTGACGTGCCTCATTATAGTCTTCAGGCAAGAGAGCAGTCGGGAAGGCAGATTTCAATAGCTTCAGCACCATGTTAAATGACTTCACGTTCCAACCACCAATACTCTTATTGTGAAGCAACTTCACCATAAATGATAGCTTTGAGTAGTTTGTGCACGATGGATAGAGTGGACGTCGTGCATCCTCCACATACTGTTCAAAAGTATGGTGTCTTGAAGTCCCAACGTTGGATTCTGGATTAGCATAGTCAATGCCACCAGAATGTAAACCGTGAGGACTATCCACGAAGGATGCCAACCGGATGTCATCTAACATCTCATCAACATCATCGATGTACTCACCAAAATCATCTCCATAGTCCTCATCATCAGACCGGTTGGCATGAAAAGGATCATCTTCTCCATGAAAGATCCATTGAGTATAATTTATATCAATCCCTCGCAAGAACAAATGATCCCTCACAACATCAAATGGTTGGAAAAATTTATTACGACATATCCGGCAAGGACAGGGAATTGCATCACTGGCAGGCGCATTGGATTGAGCCATGGATAAAAAATTATTAACTCCATCGGCATACTCATGGCTCCGCAATCTATCTTGAATGTGCATCCAAGATTTATCCATGGCTTTCTTGGTAATTGGTAAAACAGGCGTGGACAATAATCCTGATATACCTAGAGAAATTCAGTTACTGATGTTCTAGACCGGATACCATTAGTTGCCTGACAAATTTAAAATTGTAAAACAACTTTCAGCCATGATGTACGAAACAAAAAATAAGCGTTGCATAGGGAAGGGGGAAAAAAAAAACCTCACAGAGTTGTGAGGGAAGGAGAATATAGCCCTTACGAAATACGATATATGCACCCAAACACATGTATACCGAGTGTCCAACCCTAATATATTTGGTAGCAAAACTTGACTAAAGTGTGGTGCACATGTTAACCTTTGTTGGGAGAAATGTGAAAAAGCTAATGGAAAAAAATAGTATCATAAGGAATTTTATGTCAGTTATCACAACAAACATACAACCATTGGATAAACAACAGCAAAACCACAACTCCATGAAGATTCATACCCAGGACATGTTTCGGGATGAACAAAACAGCCACTGGGTGCCATTGTTGGTATTGCAGCAGCTATACCAAGCTATAAATTACACATCAGCCAAAGTTGTTAGACACATTAATACAATCACATATAGTTATAAAGCTAGTTTAACTTGGCTACATTGAAGGAAAAGCTCCCAATATTCTCTGTTAACTCAAAATCTGAAGCCTAATGCATGCAAACCTATATTATATAACCCAGTCAAATCAAATGTGAGAGTCCATTTTCATACACTTGGCCTATGTCATCTACCCAAGTGAAATCAGAAAAACCCTTGTTGTGATATATAGTAGTAGGAACTCACATAACTATATATTTTCTTAGCACACGCTTCACAACTTGTATTAGAATAACAGATGAGAACTTACACCAAGGCTGTCATAAATAATTGATGACGTGAAGACATTCAGGATTGCCTAACCTAGCCGTGGAAGCCTGGAAAAAAAGACAAAGGGTTTAGCCCCCGCTTGGCACCAGCAAATCCGAGCCAGAACATGGCAAAAGCCCAAAAAAATATTTACATATACCGTATTCATCATGTAAGGAAACCACATCCAGTAGCTGGAAACACCATAAAGAGTTGATATCTTTCACTATTGTATACTGGAAGCCAAGTGTCATAAGAGGACATAAAGTTTTTATGGATGAGATGAAGAAACAAGTGTAGAGGGACTAATTCAAGTTTATAAGACTTGAAATGATCTGTGCAAATTTTCCGGTACACCACATGTGAAGTGAAAGTTGAGGAAACCAATTTGGTAGATGATGATAAACAGATAAATTAGAAAGTGGATTGTTAACAAATCTATATAGAACATGGACTTCTAGCTAGTAAGGCTCTCCATTGGACTACCTATCTTAAAGTCTAAATAATAATAAAATCAGGACAACTTGCATGCATATTATTGGTTTCAATTTAACAAATATGTTACAAATAGAGTGCTCTATAAAAAGTTAAGAAATTTGACTTTGTGTCAAATTAGATGTAAACTGCACAGAACTCCTAGCCAATATCTGGAAAATGAGTGACATTGTGGGTCTAAAACCTAGACAGCATTAGTTTCTTTAACTGATACTTTCAGTGGGTAGGTTAAGAGGTTATGCAAGATTAGAAGTCTAAGAAATGAAGGAAAAGCAAAATGGCAAACAGAATAATAAATGAAAAGAATAGGTATGCATGTAATAAATAGCATGCACTTAAAGTAGCCAAAAAGGGCAACCTGACATAGTGTGTGATAAATGGTCAATTATGTGACATTAATACTCTTAAATATCTTGAGTAAAAGTGCTTTATGAGTTAAAATAAGTGTATTAGTTAGATAATGTGAATTAATTTTCTTTGACATGCGAAACAATATATTACCCCTAATTAAACTTAGATGCATGCATTTTGATGTGGGGCCGACTAATGCAGGAACTTGGCAAGTGGGCAGCTCACATAAAGCAGCAGAAAATGAATTAGAAACTCACGGTTGGCACATGGAAAGCACATGCAGAAAGTGGAAATCGGCAGGACAGCAAAGCAGCTCAAAAGAACACTCATGCAGAAGAATATACATGCAGAAAATGCAAGAATGTACTCGGACAGCTCAAGAGGCAACAAACTGGACGCACACATGCAGAACACTCATGCAGAAGAACACACATGCAGAACACACATGCAGAAAAACCACTCACACTCACAGCAACAACACGACAGAAATAAGAGGCACATGCAGAAAATAGAAACAACATGCAGAAAATGCAAGAAAGTGCAGAAAACACATGCAGAAAAAGCAAAGCACAACCTGGAAATGAAACTCACGGCATCACTCACACTTCAGAAAGTTGAAAACACATGCAGAAAGTTCCAAGGCACATGCAGGACATGAAGCAGAAAATGAAACACTCACACGGCTGGAACTCGAGCAAAACACATGCAGAAAATAATTCACACAGACAGAAGGATGGACACACACATGCAGAAAAAATAAAAGATCAAAAGCAGCAGAAAGTCACTCGGCAAAGCAGCTCAAACCAACACATACAGCAACAACACATAAAGCTGCAGCAGCACATGCAGAGAAGAAGAAGCTGCACACAACCCACATGCAGAAAATAAAGCAAGAGGCACATGCAGAAACACAACTCGGCAGAAACAAGAGGCACATGCAGAAAATAGAAACAGAATGCAGAAAAAAAGAATGAAAAAAGCAGCAGCAGAAAATGCAATACACGGCAGCAAACAACTCACACCATCACTCGGACAGCTCACATAAGCCACTCACATGCACATGCAATGATAGCACACATGCAGAAAATGCAAGAATTCGGACCGTACACATGCAGCACTATAAAAGAGAGTTTCCATCGGGGGGAAGGGTGTAGTTTCAGTTTTATTGTATCTCCTGTATTTTCTATATTTCAGTCGGCTTAGTGTTGTTTTTCTTAACTTTTTTTTTCTGTTTCTTTTCTGGAGATAGCAGATGGCGGAGCTTTTAATTTTTTTTTTCTCGTTCTTAGTTCAGACCATTTGTTCGGCTGGTTGATATTTTTTTGCTATTATTTTCTGTTTCAGACCACACGAGTAGAAAGAAACCTGGGAGTCGGCGTGAAGCTCTCCCTCGTTTCGGATTTCTTTTATGTTTTTCTTTTGTTAGTTTTTCAGAGGCTTGTTCATCTTGCTTTTCATTTCTGTTCGGTCGGTTTTTTTTGTTTTTTTTTTTCTTCTGGGTTGTTTCCGTTTCATCCTTTGGACCGAATTTTGGAAGCTTTTTTTTTGGACTCAAAAGTTCATCCCATTCAGATTTTTTTTTATAATTTTAATATGGCTATGCTTAGATTAATTTTCATTGCTAGAAATATTATGCGTAGCTAATTTCTTAAACTTGGGTTGTGGGATGAGATTTGATTTGTTTTGGATTCTAGATTAGTGCAATATTTTGTTGATTAATATTGATTTCACTAAATTACTAGTCGGATTCAAATGGAAAATAGATTGCGGCTCTTGCTCTTGTTTTGTTGTTGACGTAAGGCACAACAAAAGCTTGAATTTATCAAGGCCTCTTTCGATTGATTACGAATATAAATTTGGCTAGTAAATTAGAGAATTTCTTGAGAAAATATTGCAAAAACTTGAGCTTAATTTTTATCTTCCGAATATCAATTCCTTGACTGGATTGTTAATCGAGAAATTATCTAGAATCCGAAATAAAAAGAATCTCAAACCCAACCCAAGTGTTTGTTTTATTGTTTCTTGCAAGTTTAATTCATTTGCTACACACTTTCTCTAAGTCTCTTAGTTTTAGTAATTTTAGAAACATAGATCCACATCCATTTTCATCTTTCATAATCGATACATCTTTTACACAAAGAAAATCTCACAAACGCTTTGATAACCCATTGTCCCTGTGAATTCGATCTTGGGACTTACCCTTGTATTACTTTGACAGCTTCTACGCTTGGAAGACAATATTATAAGCTGAGTCAGTGTGTACATTCTTGTGCATACACAATTTCATAACAGGTTACACTCCACAAATGCATTAGTGTAATATATAAAACTGAACCAACATGGAAGTAATGAATTTTGTAATTTAATTATAAGAAATAACAGGGGTGTCAACAACTGGAAGTTGCATTAACATATAACAGCAACACTCAATCATTGGCCAATCTCAAGTATTTCATAGGTTTAGAAGTCAAACAACAGAAGCATGCATGAGAGAACAAAACATGTAAATGGAAAATGGGACCTAAAGTGTGTTAATCAGTTCCAATTTAATGCTACAGTGTGAAGGAGAGTCAAATCCACTATATGCGGGTTATAGCTGAGGCCATTAAACAGAAAGAACTATATGGAATCGATCCAAAACATAATGTAACAATATGACACTGCCTAAATTGCCAATAGGCAACCATCACACGAATCCAGACATATAAGCAGATGAAAGGCATAGCAAAATGGTGACAGAATTGTCATATGAGGAAAACTAATAATGTTTAATTGAAGGACTAGCTTAATACGAACTATAGGTTGGCCTCATTGTGAAAATGTACCTGAAAAATATAATATTCAGCTCAAAAAAATTTTACGAAGCTGTAAAAGAGTATGACCATAAACCCAACTTACCAACCATATCAGTCACACAAATTCAAGAAAATAGAAGTACTAAGTTCATGATCAAAATGATAATTAATAAACTGGCGTTAGTATGAAACGTCAAACTTGCAGCTGAAGATAGTTATATCATTAATTTCACCAACTGATAAAAGGGCATTCAGAATATCCGATAACACTAGGATGTTCTAAAAAATTCTTGCTCAGATTTCGGTCATGGAGGCAAGCGCCGAAGAAGCACAAATATGTGGCTAAAATCGCCTCCCGATAGATCGACCTGAACACACTTGCACGCTACTCTGCCACCAATTCCCATGGGAAACTCATGAGGTTTGATAGCTGGAAACACTGTACATCAAAATATTATAACTGGCATGGACAGCCAGAAATACATAGTTGGAACATACATATTGGAGAACAGTTAGCCAAAAAACAGTGGTAAAAAATATATTCTATCCACTTTTAATCTCCCAAACTAGAACTGTAATTTATGAAACAAAAAGGAAAAACCCACAGCAAATACCACTACGATTAAAGATTCAAATAGATCTCAGTCAAGGCAGCAAGAAGAAGAAGAGGATAGTGATAAAATATGTAAATTGCAGGACAACTTTAGTCTTAAGCCAACAGGAAAAAGAGAATAGCTGAAAAGAGACGGCATGCCGGTGAAGAAGGAGAGAAAAACAGTGACACGTAATAGAACCGTGAAGAATAGCTGGTAAATGGATCGATCTTTACCATTTCAAGCAATAATCAGAGATACAATGACAAGAACTCACAAAATAATTAATATCAAAACACCAACATCTTTCAGGCTTATGGCATCTGCCGTGTCCCAGACTATTGGGATTATGTAAATTTCTCAACTCATATGAAATGCCACATCGCATGATCTGTAGATATAAATCTACCAATAAAAAACGGCTTTATCCCTTCTAATTACATCTCAACAAATTAAAGCCTCAAAAACAGAGAAATATGCAATAACAGGGAGGGCAAAAAACCAAAAAACTCAAGCTAGTTTACCTGACCGTAGAATCATATTTTTTCTCCCCTTAGCTCACAGTAAAGGGAGCCAAACATACACTCATTTTGGTAGGGATCAGTGAAGGGAAGGGGATGACCTAGAGAACAGCTAGGGTCCAAAAAATCTCCCGAATGCCAGCGAATCGAAGCATGGATGATCAATCGCAATGAAAGGATTGTATCGTCACCGTCGATGACCTTCACTGGTTGCTGGTTCATCAATTCATGGATTCTGGCAGCAAATGGATTTACAAGGTTTGATCATTACAGCAGAAATATTCGGAGGTAGGGCTGTGGGTTTCGCCCAAAAATTTGTATCAACGTGGAAAGATGAAGGGTGGACTGACGCGAAGAGAGGGAAAAGGTCCCGCGGGCGCTAACTTGGGGCTATTTATATAACTGTCATTTATTGTGACAACACTTGCTTGTCATAATAGAATTCAGTTTGTTATGAAAAGGTTTCTCCCTTCAGTGACGACTGTATGTCGTTAGAACAAACACATTGTAGCAGATTTAGACTTATTGTGACGAAAATAATTTTCGGTGATTATTTGTTGCCGATATTGGATATTTTTATTGACAATTTCGATGAGTATTTTTGGAGACTAGTATTTTGTGAGAATAAATATGTATTAGCGGCAATTTTTCATGTGTGGGAAAACAAATTGTGCCAAATAGCTGAATTTGTCATAGTGGGATAAGGGCATCTGTCAATTTTTTTAAACGAAATTTGAATTTCATCCCCAAACGGCATATTTTGAAACCATTTTTATTTGATCTCAAAAACAAATAGTTGTACTGAGAGTTGGATAATGCAAAATGGAAGGATCGAACATAGCTTTACGAGGCAGAAAGAGCGTTTGCAAGGCTGGAATATTGGCATGTACCCATGCTCCAAGACAAATAGACCAGGGAGTGAGATACGTGTAGGTGTTGGAATGATGAAAATGTGGTGCAACATTGTGAACAACATCCGCTGCGTGGGCAATGCATATTCCCATACATGGCCTAAAATGGAGCAAGGAGATAATATTTTCTAACAGATCGGCAACCAATGGAGATGGTGGTGGCCAGGCAAGGGCTTTTATATGCTGCATGCTTTTTGGCGGCTCGAAGTAAGTAAAATGCTTATCAGCGATCCCAAAATTACTACGGGAGACTTGGAGAAAAACGACACAGGACCTTGTGGGAGTAGGGAAAAGGAAAAATCTAGTTGCAAGCATAATTGTGTAATAATTTGTGTATTAATTCAATGTAATTGGTCAAAAAGTAGATTTTATTGAAAACAATACTAATTTAAATTTTAAATATGAAAAAATTAGTATTGGTATGCAGATTAGTACACGACTTTGTTTGTATATAATAAAACTCTAGGAAAAATGAGAGGAAGAGAGAATGGTCAGGAGAGGGCAGAGGCATTTACTAGAGGGGTATCAAAGAAAATGTCACTATTCAAAACGACAAACGTTTGTAGTGGTCCACTCAAAATAGTACATTTGGTTAGTGTAATAACTTCAATATAAAAGTAGTCTTCCTCTTTCAACTATGCACGTAGATTATACCTGATTTTAAATGCTATCAATACGATCATTACATATTCTGATTTCTCTCCAAATTTAAAACGGGTTTGATTACTTGCGCTAGCTATATACAGTACTGATCATAGTTTTCAAACCAGTTCCGCTCCAGTCATTTCAGCTGGAATTTTTCATTATGAGTAATGATAAAGTGCTAAAACTGCATAATTATGTTGTTAAAGTGATTAAATTATTTAACTAAAAAATGAATTGAACACTTAATTATGCAGTAAATTATAAACTGGAGTCAATTGTTAAATCATGATATTTTACCCTTAAAAAGTTTGTAATGAAGCTAGCACACTCACATAGTTAAGGCACTCATATTTAAACTAAAACTGGAAATTTCTTTCTTTTTCGTTAGAGTGAAGCAAGTTAGCACACATGCAGGGAGAAAAGCCACATGCAGAAGAAAAATACAAAAGCTCACGGCACTTAGCAAGTCACGGCTGGAAAGCAAAGCAAGCCATGCACATGCAGGACATGAGGAAGTGCACATGCAGCAGCATACACGGCAGGAAGTGCACATGCAGAAAACAGAGAAGGAAGCACATGCATGAACTCACAACTCACGGCACACTCACACCATCACTCGGACAGCACACATGCATCAAACGTGGAACTCACGGATGGAAAAGGAAAGAAGCTCATGCAGAAAGTAGAATGAAACTCACGGCAGCAAACAACTCACGGTTGGAACTCAAACCACTCACACATGCACCTCAATGCAGGAAATCTGTGGACAGCATATTCATCACACGCACATGCAGAAAGCATCACTTGGACAGCAAACATGCAACAAAAAAAACAATGCAGAAAAACAGAAATGTAGAGGAAAAAGGAAACTCACTGCAGAAACAGCACAAACACAACTCACGCAGCTCAGCACACATGCAAAAAGTGGACACACATGCAGAAAGAAGAAGCACTCGGACGTGCAGCAGAACAGCTGGCCCTTAACTTTGACAGAAGATCACGCTGGCATCAACGTGAGGATTATTCAGTTTTAGCTTTTGGCATATGGATTGCTTTTTGGTTCCAGACCTAGCACAAGGGTAGAGTGGCTGGAATTTTATTTCTGATCGTTTAAGAGCAGCGACTGCTTTGGTCTTAGGGAGAGTGAGTTTTAGTTTTTTTTTGCCTTGCTGTATTTTCTTTCTTTCAGCCGGCTTGTTCTTTTAGTTTTGCTTTTCTTTTACATGTCCTGCTGTAGAGATTAGGAGTAGAGGAACGACAGCTTATGTTATTTTTTCTGTCTTTCTTTCTTTTACGTTTTAGTTTAGAGTTGCAGACCTGGAGCTTTTATCGTTTACGTTCAGTTAGTTTTTTTTTTTAGTGTACGAGAGGAAGATTTTTTCATTGCTTTTATTTTTTTTCTGTTTTGCTAGTAGACAGTCAGTCGTTCCTTTCATTTTAACGTTGGAGATAGCAGGTTTCCGGAGGATTACTTTTTCGTTTAGCCTTACAGACCTAAGGGAGTTTAGTTTTTTTTTTGTCTATCTTTTTCGTTCGGGGACAACAGGTTTTCTACTTTGTTTATTTACTTTCCGATTGAGTGTTGATTTTTTTTTCTTTTAGTTTTCAGCATTTCTTTCTATTACGGACCAATTAGCGGCTGGCTTTATTTTTCTTTGGATGGTTTATTTTCTTTGGTTTACATTGGTAGTCTGCGTGAGTCTTTAGTTGTTTGCTTCTCTTCATTTCGATCATTTGGTTACTGTCTCACACTTGGGCCATATTTGTTTCCGCATTTTTTTATCGTTTTCCTTTCTTTCAGTTTTCATTAAGTCGGTTTCATTTTTATTTCTCTATCTTTTTTATGACTTTGCTTAGATTAATTTTTGCTACTAAAAATATCATGTATAACTAATTTCTAAAGCTTGGGTTGTGGAATGAGATTTAATTTATTTTAGATTCTAGTTTGATGCAATATTTTGTTGTGTAATGTTGATTTCACTAAATTACTAGTCGGATTCAAAAGGAAAATAGATTGCGGCTCTTGCTCTTGTTTTGTTGTTGACGTAAGGCACAACAAAAGCTTGAATTTATCAAGGCTTCTTTCGATTGATTATAAATATAAATTTGGCTAGTAAATTAGAAAATTTCTTGAGAAAATATTGCAAAAACTTGAGCTTAATTTTTATCTTCCGAATATCAATACCTTGACTGGATTGTTAATCGAGAAATTATCTAGAATCCGAAATAAAAAGAATCTCAAACCCAACCCAAGTGTTTGTTTTATTGTTTCTTGCAAGTTTAATTCATTTGCTACACACTTTCTCTAAGTCTCTTAGTTTTAGTAATTTTAGAAACATAGATCCACATCCATTTTCATCTTTCATAATCGATACATCTTTTACACAAAGAAAATCTCACAAACGCTTTGATAACCCATTGTCCCTGTGAATTCGATCTTGGGACTTACCCTTGTATTACTTTGACAGCTTCTACGCTTGGAAGACAACATTATAAGCTGATCAAGTAATATTCAATATATTATATCTATTGGTTGATCTGTTTTATTCCAAATCTTTGCCGTAATGGCTATTACGGCCGAAAATGGGGTTTCAAGTCCTATTCCACTTCGTACTGTTTTTAATATCAGTCTTATAATTGTCTTTAGTTTTGTCTATTTTGATGGTATTTTTATAAATTTTAAATTTAGATTGTATTTAATTAATTTTAAAATATAAAATGTATTAATATAATTTGAATTTTTTTATAACTTGAAATATGTCATGTCATTCTCTTTTTTCTAAATATTATTATTTTTCTAATTTCTCTGTTATTTTATTTTTTTCCTTTATTTTTTATTTTTTGTGTCTCAACTCAAGTTTATGATTTTTTTAATATTAATTTTTGACACTAATATCTCTACTTTTCTAATGTTATCAACGTATATTCAGTTTACAAATTGTTCTTCTATATATACACACATATATGGTGCACACTTACATATATATATATATATATATTTATTCTATTAACTACCAATTTATACATACATATAAATATATATATATATATATACGCAATCTCGAAACCATATACTAAAACGCTCACCAGCATCAAAATATTTCTTTCTAATATTTAAACTGGAATAATCACAAAACGAAACTTAAGAGATTGGTAACTCATAGGTTTAAATTTATTACTTTTTAAAAAAAAAAAACTTAGAATTTTTAGATGATTAAAACACTTTTTATAAACTTACCAAATAATGATTTTTTTAATAGACTTTTTATTATGTTAAATATACTTTTTCAACTCCCTAACTTAAAACTAAACAAACAGTACTCATAAAAAAATTTAAAAAATGCACTTTTTCCAAAGAACAGATTGCCTACTTAATTTATTATTATTTTTTTTTAGAGGGTGAAGGTTTTGAATCAAAATTTTTATTTAGAGTATTGGGTCATATACCATCAAGTTATTATATTTGTTACGGTCACCTACTTAATTAATTAGATAGTTAACAAAACATTTCTTTTTTTTTATCTGCTATTTATTAGGAGTTTACCTAATAACTTGAATTAAATATAAATTAATATATCTAGCTTGGGAGGAATATTATGTTTATGGGTTTGGATGGTGAGTTGAGATAATATATACTAAGATAAAAGTTAAAAGTTGAATAAAATATTATTTTTTAATATTATTACTGTTTTAGGATTTAAAAAAAGTTGAATTATTTATTATTTTTTATGTTAAAATTTAAAAAATTGTAATAATGAGATAAGATGAGGTGAAATACTTCTTTTATCAAAATCGAGTTTAACATGGCTTAGAGTTTTATTACCTCTGTGATATGCCCTTTTTACGTGTATTTTTATTGAAAGAGTATTTTAATTTAATTAAAATATTGGTTCTTTTGTTTTAAATTTATCAAATTTTAATTGGATTTATTTAGTTGTGAAATTTATTTTGAGATGCTTTCTTAATATTAATTATTGTTTGGTATTTAAATTGCTGTTTAATTTAATTTAGTTTATTTTTGGATTTAAAATTTTGTTGTTATTTTTTACTAATTATTTATTTTATTTTAGCTAGATATTGTGTTTAGATTATTTTATTCAATCTATTGTTTTTAAAATTGTTTTCGTTAAATCAGTTTCTGGGCCCTAGATGTGAGGACTGTACCTCATTTGTTTTACCTATCTTTCCTTTTTCTCTTTTCATTTTTCTTTTTCCTCTTTCTTTTCCCATTTTCTTTTCTTTTTCCCCAATTTTCTCTTACGGTTCTCTCTACCCGCGCACTCTCTCTCTCTCTCTCTCATCCTCTTCCGTCCTGCCCAGACCGCCGCCGTGCACTACCCCGCCCCCACCATTCCACTCCCCTCCGGCTGATGAACACCCCCACCAAATCTCAGCCTCATCCGAGCCACAGTTAGTTGATGTGGGCTCTTCCAAGCCGCATGGCTTTTTCCCTATTCTACCGCCGTTGTTACACCTTCGGTCATCATCTCTTCACCACTTCTTCACCGACCTCTTGCTGACCTAACCCACCCATTTCCAGCTCCGATCCGTCGCCAAAGCAACCCCCACGAGCTCAACTCCGGTTTGGCCATTTTTCACTTCCACCGCCGTTTTCGCCGACACCCACGGCCAACTTCCACTTCCACTAACTTCATAAACACCTTTAAGCTATTCCCTAACAATCCCAAGTCTTGGTTCATCCCCATTCAAAAGTGGGTATTTTATAACCCACGGCCACAGTATTTTACACTGTTACGTTGTTTTTTTGCCACATTTTGCAACCTTTTGATCATTCAAAAAATATTATATAGCACTATAAGTATTTTTCAAACTTCATCTAAGATTTAGATATATTTTTACTTTAAGAATAAATTGTGATTGGTTAGTTATGCTAGACTGAATCTAAGGAGTCGGGGGTTGGATGGATTGGAGGACGGAGTTATTTATATGTTAATTGATGTTGAGATTTGTTGGATATATTTATGTCTTGTCATTTGCATTGCATAGTGTATGCATGTTCATGTGTTGGAACTTGAAACTTGCGTTTTCAAGCGAGAAATGATTTTTGGGTATATTTGAATGATTGGATTGACTAGTTTTAGTCAGAGGTACTGTAGGAATGGTGGTAAGAATGGATGGTGGTAGAGTCTCGCCTGTGATTCCTGCCTACTGTGCATACGGCGTAGGGATAGTAGTAATCAGAGATGGTGGTAGAGTCCCGCCTGCGATTCCAGCCTACAGAAAAACTTGTAGGGATGGTGGTACGTAGGGATGGTGGTAAGTAGGAACGGTGACAGAGTCCCACCTGTCATTTTCGCCTATGGTGCATGCGTAGGGATGGTGGTAGAGTCTCACTTGTGATTCCTGCCTACAGTAGTATGATGGTTTGTTATTGGGCCATTTTCTGGAAAAATGGCAAGACTTGAATATGTGAGCCATTTTCTGGAAAAAATGACGGTTTTTTTAATCCCTACGTCGCGTGCATAGTAGACGGGAATCACAGGCGAGACTCTATCACAGTCCATGCTTCTCTACCAAACCAAACAAAACTTCTCTACTTAAAATTTGTACCTATATAACTGACTCACTCAAAAAATGAGTAGCACTAATGCTCTCCCAAGTGCAGGAGGATGTCGTGTAATAATTAGGAATAAATTCCTAGATCGTCTCCTCAGGAAAAGTTACTCAAATTAAACTCGTTGAAAAGGTGTGAAAAACTTCACAAAGAGAAAACAAGCGGATGGTATGTGTAATGGATGGAGAGGTTACTAGTCATGGACTAGATTCATGTTTTTAGATTTTTGATTGTCGGATTGGAATGTAAATGACTAATAGATTAAATTCAGAAATTAATAAAACTAATTGAAAAAGTAATTGACAAACATGCACTGAATATTGAAAAGCCCCAAATTAAAGGTTCAACACAAAATTATGAAAATTAAATAAACATTGTCTATAACAAAAATAAAATACACGAAAATAGCACAAGAACATAAAAGTGAAAAAAAAATAATAAATAAAGATGCTCTACTCCAAAGAAAATAAAAGAGAAAAATATCCGAAAGAAAAGAAACGCTGAACTGAAAAGCAATTAAAATGCTTAACGGAATAAGGAAATGTAAACAGAGAGGAAGAACAGTAAGAATGAAGAAAAATTGTCTCCAATGTAAAAATGAAACATGAACCAAATAAGAACAACAACGTAAAAAAAATAAAATAACTCGCCGTAATTAACAAGGTCTGGAACCAAAGAGGAAAATAAATAAAGGAAGAAAAACTCAAAACTGATAGAGAGAGAGACTTCCACCGTCCCAACTCCTCTATCTCTTTGAAACAAAAAAAACTAAAACGTAAAAGGTACTAAGCATGAAGAAACTCTCTCAAACGCCGAACGAAGAAAAAATAAAAAAATAAAAATGCAACTTCCTGCACTCTCACGTAAATGAAAAACAGAGTAAAAAAAATAATAACACCAGCCGAACAACTGGTTTGCATTAAGAACCAAAAAAAAAAAGGAAATGAACATTGAACGAAGAGGGAAAGAAAAACTAAAAACTGATGTCTTTAACAAGGTCTGAAACAAACGAAAACAGGAAAAGAAACCAGCAAAACAAACTTCTGATGCAACGCTCTAGTGCGGAGTAAATTCAGTGTCTTAAACGCCGAACAAAATAAAACATAAGGCAGAAAAATGAAAGCAAGTCTATCTTGCGTCTAAACCAGCAACTGAAAGGAAAATGAATTCAAACCACTTAGTTTAGGTATGGAAAACAACAGCAAGAAAAAAAAAACTGAATGCAGAAAAACAAACTGAATG
The DNA here is from genome assembly GCA_011037825.1 of Carya cathayensis. NCBI lineage: Eukaryota > Viridiplantae > Streptophyta > Magnoliopsida > Fagales > Juglandaceae > Carya > Carya cathayensis. The sequence continues at coordinate 551,864 of QGSO01000555.1, forward strand.
TAAAGAAGCGAAAAGAGTTTTTTTTGCCTATAGGCTTCAAACCCCCACTATTTATAAGGTTTGTAAGCTTGCAGCCAGCTTAAAAGAATAAAAAAACAAATTTAAAGAAAAAGAATTGGAGCCCCGTAGATCACTCCGTGAGTTGCTGTCTTCTCTTTCGTTCGGTGCCGTCTTCTGCATGTGTGTGTTGCTGCTGTCCGTGGGCCCAAGTTCCAGTTTGATGCATGTGTTCGGTGGAAATTCTGCATGTGCTTCTTCCTTTTCTTTTCCGTGAGCTACTGTGTGTTCTGCATGTGTTCGGTTTGCTATTTTGTAGCATTGCTGAACTGCATGTGTGCCGTGATTGTTGATTTTCTGTTTCTGCTTCATGTGCTGTCTTGCTTTCTGCATGTGTATGCTTTCTGCTGCTGGTTTTCTGTTTTAGGTGCCGTGATTTGCTGCTTGTTTTACTGCTGTTGCAAGTTTCTTCATTTTCTCCCGTGAGTTGCTGCTGTGTGTTAGTTGCTGTTTTGCAGGTTGGTTTCTGCGTGATGTGTGAGCTGCTGCCTTGCATTTTCTTTCCATCCGTGATTGATGCATGTGTGAGTGATGCATGTGAGTGAGCTGCAGGTGCTTTTTTGCTTTACAGCCGTGGGAGACTTTGCATGTGCTAAAGCACAACTTTCAGCACTTTCTTTTCCAATTTCTGCACGTCTCTCTTTCTCTCAATTTAAAAACCGACTTCCTTCAATGAAAACTTAAACACCCACCGACACCTTACTCAACTCCAACGCTCCCAATGACCGACTCACTCCAGCTCCAGAAAATTCTCTCAACTCTCCACGTACCCCTCTCTTTCAGCAACATCAAATTAATCCCCAGCCGACACTCTCTTTTCAAGACACCTCTCTTTCACTACCAAATTCCTACCAATTTCCCTTCCACCTCCCAGCCAAGTCTCACTCCAGCCATGAGGGGAAGTCCTCATTTTTATTTTTTTATATTTTTTTTTCTTTCAGCAACTCTACTTTGAAAGACTCGTAAAGCATGCGCTTTTGGTCAAAGCCGGATCTCGTGAATTTTATTTATGCTGAAATAAAGAAATAACACTCGAAATAAATTAAAAAGAAAATAGATTATTAAAAATATATTATATATGTGAGGAAATATTGTCCAATTAAACCATAGTCATAAACTCGAATTTATGCTTATTAACTATTTTTTCATCTAAAACCTGTGACACCCCATTTTTACGTGTATTTTCACTGAAGGAATATTTTAATTTAATTATAATAATAGTTCTTTTATTTTAAATTATCGGATTTTAATCTCTGTTGAGTTTAAATTGCTGTTTAATTTATTTTATCTTGTTTTTGGATTTAAAAATTAAATAGCTAGTTTTTACTAGTTATTTATTATATATTAGCTTTACGTTGTGTTTAAAATATTTTCTTGGTTTTTATTTATTTATTTGATGTGGTGTTTAATTTATTTCAGTCGTTTAATGTTTTTAAAATCGTTTTCGGCGGATCAGTTTCTGGATCCCGGAAGTGAAGTTTGGACTTCATTTCTTTTCCCCTTCTTTTCTTTTTCCTTCCTTTTTCTTTTCCTTCTTTTCTTTTTCTTCCTTTTTTCCTTTTTCTCTTCTTCCTCCCCGTGCTTCCCGTGCGTTCGGATTCTCTCTCTCCCTTCTCTTTTTCCTCTCCCGCCCAGCCTACTTTGACCAGCCATATCTCCGCCGTCCGGTGGAGGTGTCGTACACCACCCCCGCCATTCTCTTCCTCTCACGGCAGACTACAACCCCTCCAATTTTCAGAGCCATCGGACCCACCGTTAGCCGCCACGAACGGCTCGAAGTTGCTGCCCCAGCCCAGTTTTTCCTCTGTTTTTCCTTTCCGCGCAGCCTCCTTCGACCGCCCATATCTCCGCCGTCCGGTGGAGGTGTCGTACACCACCCCCGCCATTCTCTTCCCTCACATCAGGCTACAACCCCTCCAATTTTCAGAGTCATCGGAGCCACCGTTAGCCGCCACGAGCCGCTCAAAGTAGCGGCACCAACCCAGAATTTTCCCCTGTTTCTGAAAATTTCCTCCGCCCAGAACCGCCACTTGCCGGCGGCGTGGCCTCCACCACCCACCCAGAAAACTTCCCCTCCCTCCGGTGTACCACCCCTCCGAAGATCTCCCCCAACCGGCCGGCCGTTTGGCCGGAAAAGCGCATCTAAGCCGCACGGTTTGTCACCGTTTCCGGCGTCGTCGCACCACCTCCGGCCACCATCTTTTCACCACTTCTTCCCCTACCTCTTGCCGACCTAACCCACCCATTTCCGGCCTAGATCGGCCACCGGAGCAGCTCCCACGAGCTCAACTCCGATTTGCACGTTTTTCGCTTCTACCGGCGTTTTCGCCGCCACCCACGGCCAAAACTCACTTCCACTAGCTTCATAAACATCCCTAGACCATTCCCTATCAATTTGGTGTCTTGGTTTGTCCCCGGTCAAAAGTGGGTATTTTGCGACCCACGGCTACAGTGCATTTGCACTGTTACGTTGCTTTCCGCCCATCGTTTGCCGCGCGCCGAACCTTCTAAAAATCCTATATAGCTCTGTAAGTATTTTCCAAACTCTACTTTTAGATTTAAATATATTTTGCTCTTACAATAATTTATTTGGTTGGTTTGCTGATTCCGGACTGAGTCCGAGGAGTTCGGGGGTCGGATGGATGGAGGACGGAGTTGCTTGAATTGTTGTTCTATGGTTGGTTGTATTTGTCGAGCATTGAAATTTGCATTTACATGGTGCATGCACGTGTATTTTATTTTAATTGAGAAAATCCTGTTTTATTGGCGTAAATGGATTTTTGGGAGTGTGCGTATCACGAGCCCAAGCCGGGATGGGTTATTATCTCGGTGGAGCTCCTCTGGTCACTCGGGAGTGGATAATACTGAGTGACATCCCCTGGGTTGTCGCTGGGCGACGACCGGATCGCACGATACGGTAACGCTGTCGTGTCGACTCCGTGGTCCCTAGAGTGGCGGGGACTAGAGGATGGCCTGGCCAGGTACGCGCGAGGCGGAGGCGCGAGTCTGGGCATCACTCGTGTAGGTGTCACACGCGTAGACGTTACCTGCGGTGTGGCACAGAGCCAGAGTGTGCGGATGATCCCTAGGGGAGATCATGGTGCATGCATAATCGGTTGGTTTTTATGGTTTTCGGATACGGGCCATTTTCTGGGAAAATGGCGAGGATGTGTTGAGGACTTGTGATCCATTTTCTGGGAAAATGGTGGTTTGGGCCATTATCTGGGATAATGGCGAGGCTTGGTTTTAAACGGTATGTGTGGGCCGTTATCGGGGATAACGGCGAGGTTTGTTTAAAGGATATGTTTTTGAGCCAAATGGGTTTTTGGCGTGCGTGGAAAAAATATGGTTTGTGAGTTTGTGCATTGGCATTTATTCATGCATATTGTTTGAGTTTAATATGCTTTTATCTAGTGGTGTTTGGATTTTACTTACCTGCGGCACCATTTTTGGTACCGTAGATTTTGGTGCAGAGTTCGAGGAGGAGGAGGAGGCTGAGCCCGAGGATGCGGCTCCGCCGGAGATCTGAGTTGGAGTTCATGCTTTGTATTTGGTTTTGAAACAATATTTATGTCTTGTAATATTTTATTATGTACCTTTGAACCGCTTTGTATTTTATTTAAGAAAAAATTCTGGTACTTAATTTTATGACTTTGCTATCCGCTGCGTGTTTCCTTGTGCACACGTGCCGCTTGCACACACTTGACACTCGTCAATAGGATGGTGACCCGGGTTGTCACCATCCGGACATCTCGAATTCCCCGTGTTGGTACGTGGGGATTTGGGGGCGTCACAAAACCAATAATAATGTCACGACACATTTAAAATACATTGGTTTTAAATATCTAAAATATGCAATATTTCGGCTCAATCACACCCCCTAACTAGCTTTTTGCTAATCCTTGAGCAAAATAGTGAAAATTAATTGAGATGAATATTGCATAAAGATCGTAATTCAAACAAAAACAATCAAACTCAATTCTGAATTCTCACAAAAGTGACACGTTACTACTCAACCCCCAAGGGTTATACCCACCAAGACTATCTTCAACAATCTTTCACATAGAATTAAGGCAAATATCTCAGGACTCAAATGTGTGTGTGAGCTAAACTGGTTGTGTGTTCCTCATTACTAGCCATGATTTGTCATAGGATTTTTCAACCTTAAGATTAATCATTGTGATTCTAACTACCTCAAAGCCCAAGGGACTAGCAGTTTTCACGCCAGCTCTGTTTTTAAAGGTTGGACACTCAACCCCCAAAGTCTTGGGTAACTGTTTCTAGCCCTTTTTACTTAGGAAAGTTCACTAAGCCGCCTTTATTTCTTCTTCGTTTTTTTTTTATCTTTTTTTTTTCTTTTCTTTTCTTTTCTTTTTGGCATGGCTCGGTAGTCCTGCAGTTTACTTCTCCAGTGTTAAATCAATGAATGGTAAATAAGGAACACTACAAGCGTAAGCATGTGCAAAATGTCCTTCAAACTTTGCCTTTCGTTCTACAGAAATCTTATCAAGTTTCATCTCAATAACTATAACATCCCGGTGTTTCAAGCCACATATCAACAAAATATGATGCATCAAAAATCATGCTCTATGTTTAAGCTTGAAAATAAATCTTCACAAATGATACCGCTCAACTACTCCACCAAGATGCTCAATCATAAATGTATCAATGGGCATCAAGTTTTTTTTTTTTATTTTTATTTTTTAAAAGACTGTGCACAATGCCACCCCCCAACTAGTGAGAGACATAGTCCTCAATGAATCGAACGAAAGAAACAAAGTGCACAGAACTAAGCAAGCAAAACAAACAATCAACAAGAGTTATAAAATCAAATGCAAAAGAACAAATAAAAGAAAATGCAAGTAAAGAAAACTGTAAAGAAGGAGAAGCAACTCAAAATACTTCCCAGGGAGCTCTATTAACCACAAACAGCTGCTCATCCGGGAAATATCATCGAGAGGAAGGTTGACATTTGAAGAAGGAGATGATGACAATCTAGAGAGGTGGTCAGCTACCACGTTTTCAACTCCTTTCTTGTCCTTAATGTTGATGTTGAACTCTTGAAGTGGTAAAGAAGAATCTGCAAAACAATCAAAAAATTCAAAGTCATCTTCATTGATATGATCAATTTTTTCATTAAGTAAAAATTCAGGTGTCTGAAAAATAGAATCATTATCAGAGAAAGGAGAATTTGAGCAAATAAACTCTGTTGGTGTCAAACTCTCCACAGCATTCAAATCACTTGTGTCATCAAAATGTGATGGCATTTTGCCAGCATTGAAAACGTTCAACTCAAGTGTCATGTTCCCAAAGGTAAGCTTCAAAACACCACTTCTGCAATTGATCAAAGCATTTGATGTAGCTAGGAATGGTCTTCCTAGGATGACAGGAGCTTGGTAAATAGTGGAGACTGGTTGCTGCATATCAAGAACTACAAAATCCACTGGGTAGTAGAATTTGTCCACCTGGACCAACACGTCCTCTACAATACCCCTCGGTACCTTAATTGATCTGTCAGCCAACTGCAGCGTGATGGAGGTCTTTTTCAGCTCACCCAATCCCAACTGTTCATACACTGAGAACGGTAGCAGGTTCACACTACTCCCCAGATCAAGTAAAGCTCTCCCAATGCGTGATTCGCCGATCATAATGGAAATGTTGGGAGAGCCGGGATCTCCAAACTTCTGAGGAGTCTCGCTCAATATCAATGCACTAACTTGCTCCGTTAGGAAGGCTTTCTTCTTTACATTAAGCTTCCTCTTCACTGTGCACAAGTCCTTCAAAAATTTTGCATAAGAAGGCACTTGTTGAATGGCATCCAAGAGTGGAATATTGATCTTCACTTGCTTGAAGATATCTTGAATCTCCGTGTGATACTTGTTCTTTTGGCCAGCTGCCAATCTCTGAGGATAGGGAACCACAGGTTGGTATCCCTTACTAGTTTCAGCATCTACACTCACAGGCTTCTTCAGCTCTGGTCTCACTACCTCTGGTTCTTTCTCAACTTCATCAGTCTCCGTTACATCTTCAGGTGTAGGAGCAACTACCTGTGTGTCTATAGGCATCTCTGGTCGGGAAACTTCCTTCCCACTTCTCAAAGTAATAACTGCCTTCGCCGTCTCAATAACGTCCCCTGAGACATTATGCACTTGCTGTTGTTGCTGCCTGTATATTTGAGGATTAGGCTGAGGCTGCGCTGGAAATTTCCCTTTCTCTAGGGTGCTCAAGGTCGTGCTCATCTTATTCATAGTGCCACGCAACTCATTTATGGCCTGAGTATTTGATTATTTGTGGTGGCCTGAATCTGCATGAATTGTTGAAGTGTATTGGCCATCTGTGCCATACTGTCATCTAGAGTTTTCTTTGCAGATGATGAAGGCTGAAAACTCTGTGCAGCCATATGAGGCTGAAATCCAGGCGGAGCTACAGGAGGATAGCTCTGAGGATTCTGATATGACGGATATTGATTCTGAGGAGCACTCTGATGAAATGGTTGCTGTTGAGGTGGTGGGGACCGACCAGGTTGATCATTTCTCCATGAGAAATTTGGATGATTCCTCCACCCCGAATTATATGTGTTGGAGAAAGGCTGATTTGTGCTCTATTCACCCAGTTAGTTGATTGCATCTGCTCAGACCCACTTTCTTGAAATACTGGCATAATCGGGCAGTCTTGGGTCTTATGGTTTGAATCAGCACATATAGAACATGCCTCTGCTACTTTCACAGCCTTCACTTTTTCCATTTCCATGACCTCCAGTCTTCTAGTTAATGCAGTTATTCGGGCTTGAACATCAGTGTCCCCTTTAAGCTCGTATCTACCCCCTCCAGAAATAGCCCTCAGTGGCTGTGCTGTTGATGGAACTCGATCAGTACGAGTGTTCCACTGTTGAGCGCTCTCAGCAAGGTAGTCAAAAAATGACAGTGCTTCATCAGGTTCCTTGCTAAAGAACTCCCCATTGCACATTGTCTGAACAAATTGCTTGCATTCCGGAGTGAGGCCAGTGTAAAAATAGCTCACCAACCTCCAAGATTCAAAACCATGATGTGGACAGATGTTCATCAAATCTTTAAATTTTTCCCAACTGGCCTGAAAGGTCTCATCAGGTCTCTGATTGAATTGGCTGATTTGCTCTTGCAAAAATTGAGTTCTCTGAAAGGGAAAAAATTTTTGTAAGAATTCACGCTGCATATCAGACCAACTAGAAATAGATTGGGTCTTAAAGAGTTAAACCAAATCTTCGCTTTATCCTTTAAAGAGAAAGGAAATAAACGAAGTCTAATGAACTCATCAGTAACAGCCCTAGTGATAAAAGTAGCACAAGCCAACTCAAAATCTGTTAAGTGCTGGTAAGGACTCTCAGAATCCATCCCGTGGAACTGAGGTATCACTGACATCATGCCATGCTTAATAGAGAAATTAGGTGCATTTTCTGGTAAAACAATGCATGAAGGTGTAGTGGTACGAGTGGGTTGCAAATAGTCCTTAAGAGTGCGTGGTGCAGGTGCAGCCATGTTTTCTGATTCAATTTCAATTTCGTCACCTGACTCACTCAAAGAAAAGACAGGCGAGCTATCTATCTCCAAGCTGTGTATACTACTCTCAACACTCGATGTGACTCTAAGCAACCTATTTGAACTGTCTCTTACCCATGACATGAAACATCAGTTTAGAGAAGCATAAAAAAATAAAAATAACGAGTTTAAATTCAAGTTAAATACTTTCCCCGGCAACGGCGCCAAAAACTTGACTCACTCAAAAATGAGTAGCACTAATGCTCTCCCAAGTGCAGGAGGATGTCGTGTAATAATTAGGAATAAATTCCTAGATCGTCTCCTCAGGGAAAGTTACTCAAATTAAACTCGTTGAAAAAGTGTGAAAAACTTCACAAAGAGAAAACAAGCGGATGGTATGTGTAATGGATGGAGAGGTTACTAGTCATGGACTAGATTCATGTTTTTAGATTTTTGATTGTCGGATTGGAATGTAAATGACTAATAGATTAAATTCAGAAATTAATAAAACTAAATTAAGAATTAAACTAAATTAAAAAGTAATTGACAAACATGCACTGAATATTGAAAAGCCCCAAATTAAAGGTTCAACACAAAGTTATGAAAATTAAATAAACATTGTCTATAACAAAAATAAAATACACGAAAATAGCACAAGAACATAAAAGTGAAAAAAAAAATAATAAATAAAGATGCTCTACTCCAAAGAAAATAAAAGAGAAAAATATCCGAAAGAAAAGAAACGCTGAACTGAAAAGCAATTAAAATGCTTAACGGAACAAGGAAATGTAAACAGAGAGGAAGAACAGTAAGAATGAAGAAAAATTGTCTCCAACGTAAAAATGAAACATGAACCAAATAAGAACAACAACGTAAAAAAAATAAAATAACTCGCCGTAATTAACAAGGTCTGGAACCAAAGAGGAAAATAAATAAAGGAAGAAAAACTCAAAACTGATAGAGAGAGAGACTTCCACCGTCCCAACTCCTCTATCTCTTTGAAACAAAAAAACTGAAACGTAAAAGGTACTAAGCATGAAGAAACTCTCTCAAACGCTGAACGAAGAAAAAATAAAAAATAAAAATGCAACTTCCTGCACTCTCACGTAAACGAAAAACAGAGTAAAAAAAATAATAACACCAGCCGAACAACTGGTTTGCATTAAGAACAAAAAAAAAAAACTAAAACTGCCGAGAGAAATAAAGGAAATGAACACTGAACGAAGAAGGAAAGAAAAACTAAAAACTGCTGTCTTTAACAAGGTCTGAAACAAACGAAAACAGGAAAAGAAACCAGCAAAACAAACTTCTGATGCAACGCTCTAGTGCAGAGTAAATTCAGTGTCTTAAACGCCGAACAAAATAAAACATAAGGCAGAAAAATGAAAGCAAGTCTATCTTGCGTCTAAACCAGCAACTGAAAGGAAAATGAATTCAAACCACTTAGTTTAGGTATGGAAAACAACAGCAAGAAAAAACCAAACTGAATGCAGAAAAATAAAACTCTCTCTTGCTGCCTCCGTATACTATGTAAAGAAGAGAAAATAGTTTTTTATGCCTATAAGCTTCAAACCCCCAGTATTTATAAGGTTTGTAAGCTTACAGCCAGCTTAAAAGAATAACAAAACAAATTTAAAGAAAAAGAACTGGAGCCCCGTAGATCACTCCGTGAGTTGTTGTCTTCTCTTTCGTTCGGTGCCCTCTTCTGCATGTGTGTGTTGCTGCTGTCCGTGGGCCCAAGTTCCAGTTTGATGCATGTGTTCAGTGGAAATTCTGCATGTGCTTCTTCCTTTTCTTTTCCGTGAACTGTTGTGTGTTCTGCATGTGTTCGGTTTGCTGTTTTGTTGCATTGCTGAACTACATGTGTGCCGTGATTGTTGATTTTCTGTTTTCTGCTTTGCTGAACTGCATGTGTGCCGTGATTGTTGATTTTCTGTTTCTGCTTCATGTGCTGTCCTGCTTTTTGCATGTGTATGCTTTCTGCTACTGGTTTTCTGTTTTAGGTGCCGTGATTTGCTGCTTGTTTTACTGCTGTTGCAAGTTTCTTCAGTTCCTCCCGTGAGTTGCTGCTGTGTGTTAGTTGCTGTTTTGCAGGTTGGTCTATGCGTGATGTGTGAGCTGCTGCCTTGCATTTTCTTTCCATCCGTGATTGATGCATGTGTGAGTGATGCATGTGAGTGAGCTGCAGGTGCTTTTTTGCTTTACAGCCGTGGGAGACTTTGCATGTGCTAAAGCACAACTTTCAGCACTTTCTTTTCCAATTTCTGCACGTCTCTCTTTCTCTCAATTTAAAAACCGACTTCCTTCAATGAAAACTTAAACACCCACCGACACCTTACTCAACTCCAACGCTCCCAATGACCGACTCACTCCAGCTCCAGAAAATTCTCTCAACTCTCCACGTACCCCTCTCTTTCAGCAACATCAAATTAATCCCCAGCCGACACTCTCTTTTCAAGACACCTCTCTTTCACTACCAAATTCCTACCAATTTCCCTTCCACCTCCAAGCCAAGTCTCACTCCAGCCATGAGGGGAAGTCCTCATTTTTATTTTTTTATATTTTTTTTTCTTTCAGCAACTCTACTTTGAAAGACTCGTAAAGCATGCGCTTTTGGTCAAAGCCGGATCTCGTGAATTTTATTTATGCTGCAAATAAAGAAATAACACTCGAAATAAATTAAAAAGAAAATAGATTATTAAAAATATATTATATATGTGAGGAAATATTGTCCAATTAAACCATAGTCATAAAATTAAGCATAAACATGATATTAATCAATTAAAAATCACAACTCGAATTTATGCTTATTAACTATTTTTCCATCTAAAACTAATAATAATGTCACGAAACATTTAAAATACATTGGTTTTAAATATCTAAAATATGCAATATTTCGGCTCAATCAATAACTAAAGTCTTATTTAAATTCGTCGACAACCACTACTATCTATTCCATACATATATTTGGAACAGTTTCACAACAGATCAACTTTGTTTCTTTTTAACAAAGAACAATAATAATATATTCCATTTTTGAGAAAATATTATGGGCAAACAATTAATAGCTATAGTACACACAAGAAAAAAAAATACTCTAAGCGCAGAAATCCTAGCTAGCTAGGCACCACTAATACTCTGTGTGTGCATGTCTTTATATATACACACACTAGTACCGTCCATACGTGCGGTAGAGTCAGGATACTTTGTTCATTCCTAAAGAAGTTACCAGGATCGACTTGAGTCTTGATTTTCACCAACCTCTTGAAATTACCCTTGAAATACTTTATTCCATAAACTTTTCCTTCTGAGTAACTGTCCTTTCCATTGTAGTTGATACCCAGGTCAAGATCTTTGTAGTTGAAAAATGCCTCTTTGGGATTCATGGACACATGTGGAGTCATGTAACTGTAAAGCTTTCTTGTCAAATTTATATAGTATTCCTCTTTTCCTGCCTCATGCTAGTCTACTGCATACTGAATCTTTGCCAGATTCCCAGCTCGATGTGGGAATGGAGATTCCTCCGCTAGAATCTCAGCCATTCTTCGACCATGAGGATTGAATGTCAGTGCCACGTTCTGCAGCTCAATCAATCTCTTCCAAATCACCTCCAAACCATCCTTGGAAATTGGCTTCTTCAAATAGTCCAATTTCCTCTTGAAGTAAACAAGATCTTGTGTTCGGTTGAGCAAATCATGGACCTTTGCTATCCCGAGAGTGGACTTGGTCCAGAAAATTAGCACAGATTGAGCCCAGCTGGTTTCGTTTCAATCTGATTGTTTCAATCCCAATTCAGAGAAGCTCTTTTCCATGACTAAGAGAAGTTTGTCAGTGTCTCCAAGGAACAAGGCATGGAATGTAGCTCTTCCAGTCTTCTGGCCATCAGTTTCATTTACTTGCACGTGGAGGATAAGCCTAATAAAAAGGTTGTTATCCAGCTTATCTGCAACATGTTGCCACTGATACACGATATCTGTGGCATTTTGGTCCAAGGTCTTCGCAACCCGAAAAATAGTCACTATTTTCAGAACGCGAACGATTTTGATTTTGTAAGTGACAAGAACTCGATCAAATGAATAAAGAACTTGAAAACAGAGAAAAGAAAGGAATTTTGAATTGTATTGATGAAAAGAAGTAGTGATTTACAAGTCTGCTATTACACTTTATTTATACAGAAAATGTAAAGCAACAGAATTAACTAACTATATTGTATTGACTATTTTAGCCTTTTATACTTTGGACTTTAATTCCATATTATCTATATGTGATGCAATACTCCAACACCCCCCCCCCTAAGATGGACATGAATGTTAATAATGTTCATCATGCGTAGAGTATGGTGAGAAGGCAATGATCCAAGTGGCTTTGTGAAAATATCAGCCAATTGTAGCCAAGAGGGAATATAGAATAACTTGATGAGCTTTTCCTGCAGCTTCTCTCAAACTAAATGACAATCAATTTGTATGTGTTTGGTCCTTTCGTATTGTACTGGGTTTGTGGCAATGGACATACCAGATTTGCTGTCTGTATATAAGAGAGTTGGTTGAGAGTGATCAATCTGTAAGTCTTGTAGTGCATAGATTAACCACTGTATTTCAAAAGTTGTAGTTGCAAAAGCCCTATACTCAGCTTCAATAGAGGATTGACTAATAGTGGCCTGCTTTTTAGACTTCCATGAGATCAAAGAGTTTCCCAAGAACACTGCAAAACCTGTTATGCTTTTCCTAGTATCAACGCAGCCTGCCCAGTCATTGTCTAAGAAGGCTTTCAACTAAAGTTCTAAAGATGAAGAGAAGAGTAAACCTTGTCCAGGTGTAGCCTTTAAGTATCTAAGTACCCTCATTGCTACTTTGTGATGATTGACTGTCGGTTTAGCTAGAAATTGGCTCAAAACTTGGACAGAGTATGCAATATCTGGTCTGGTGATTGTTAAGTATAATAATCTGCCAACCAGTTTTCTATAAGCTGATGGATCTTCATATGGTTCTGAATCATCAATAGCCAATTTGAGATTAGATTCCATAGGAAATGATGCAGGTTTGGAACCAATGAGGCTACTATCTTGTAGAATGTCCAATGCATATTTTCATTGGCAAAGAGAGATCCTAGTGTGAGATCTTGCTACCTCTAATCCAAGAAAATATTTCAGTGGCCCCAAGTCTTTAATTATAAATTGATCATCCAGAAACTTCTTCAATTGTTCAATATCTTGTAAACTATCACTCGCTAATACTACATCATCGACATATACTATCAATGCCATAAATGATGTTGCTGATTTTTTTATGAATAATGAACAATCAGATCTACCTTGAGAGAAACCATAGTTGATGAGAGAGTTAGACAATTTTTCAAACCACTGTCTAGCAGCCTGTTTAAGACCATAAAGAATTTTTAAAAGTCTACAAACTTTGTTGTTCTGATTTGGCAGACCAGGAGGCAAATCCATGTAAACCTCTTCATGTAATTCACCATGTAAAAATGCATTGTTCACATCTAATTGGTGAATATGCCAATTCTTAATTGCAACAACAGCAAGTAGAAGTCTAATAGAAGTAATCTTAGCAACAGGTGAGAAAGTGTCAAAGAAATCCAAGCCTTCTTGTTGAGTGTAACCTTTTGCCACTAATCTTGCCTTATGGCTCTCTATAGTTCTATTAGCTTTGTATTTGATTCTAAACACCCATTTACAACCAATGGTCTGTTTATGTTTAGGTAAAGTAACAAGCTCCCATGTTTTGTTTAATTCTAAAGCATTAAGTTCATTTTGCATAGCTTTTTGCCATTCTGGAAATTTAGCAGCCTGTTTATATGTTTTGGGTTCTAGTGAAGTTGTGATAGAAGCAAGGAAGGCTTTATGAGATGATAAGATTCTATTTGCATAAAGGAAAGGAGAAATAGAGTAGAAATTACCTTGTCTAGAACCATCAGCAGAAGAAATTGAAGGAGGTGCATTTGAAGAAACTTGACAACAATAATAATCCTGCAGAAAATGAGGTGCTTGTTTAAGTCGAGTGGATTTTCTGAGTTGTTGAGGATTAATTGAAATATGATTGTTTTGAGGTATAGGAGAATTTTGATGATCATCATTAATATGCGGATTATCTGTATGTGAAGTTGATAATACAGGTGGATTAGCAACTGGATTACTATGGAAAATATCATAACTATATGAATTTTCTGATGGAGGAAATAGAAAAGGTGTGGTTCTGAGGATCAGATGGTACAACTGTAAAAGGAAGAATGTTTTCATGAAATATAACATTTCTAGAGATAAAGACTTTCTTGGTATGGAGATCCAATATCTTGTAGCCTTTTATATCAGAGGGATACCCAAGAAATATGCACTTAACAGCTCTAGGATCAAATTTTTGTCTGTGATGTTGAAGTGTTGAAGCAAAGCAAAGACAACCAAATACTTTTAGATGAGCAAGTTTTAGTGTTTTATTAAAAAGCATTTCATAGGGAGTTTTCTTTTTAAGAATAGGAATAGGGATCCTATTAATAATATGAGAACACAGTCACTCCAAAAAGATAATGGAATATTTGCTTGAAACATTAAAGCCCTAGTTGTACTAAGCAAATGTTGATGTTTTCTTTCTACTATGCCATTTTGCTGTGGGGTTTCTACAAAACTCCTTTGGTGTAAAATACTATTTTCATGATAGAAACTTGTGAGTATGAACTCAGGTCCATTGTCTGATCTTATAATCTTGACAGCAACATCAAACTGTGTTTTAATCATTTTACAAAAACTTTTAAGTAGGAATGGAACTTTAGATTTTGTTTTAAGCATATAAACCCAAGTACAACATGTAAAATCATCAACAAGTGTTAGAAAAAATTTATAGCCTAAATAAGAAATGGTTCCAAATGGACCCCATATGTCACAGTGAATCAAATCAAACATTTTATTAGACTTTCTGTGTGATACAGGAAATGATAGTTTTCTTTGCTTTGCTAAGGGACAGATATCACGTACACTTTGAAAATCCATAGAGATAGAGGGATCAAGATGTTTAAGAGAAGAAAGTCTAGAGAGAGACACATGGCCTAATCTGTAATGCCATAAGTCCAATGACTTTTGAGAGACAGCAGAAAAATGAGTTGGACTAGTTTTAGAATTTTCATAAGCAGAATTGAAGTAATATAAGCCTTGTTTCTCAAATGCAATCCCAATCATCTTCTTCACTTATTGGTCCTATAACAAACAATGAGTATGAAAGAAAGACAAGGAAATATTAGAATCTTTGGTTAGCTTAGAAATAGACAAAAGATTAAAGGTAAAGGATGGTACACATAAGACATTTTGCAAGAAAAGATTATTGGAAATGCAAATTGTTCCTTTGTGTGTTGCTGGTATAACTTGTCCATTGGGTAGATTGACAGATACACTTATTGATTTAGGAGGAAAGCAATAGAATAAGGGTGAACAGATCATGTGATCTGTTGCACCAGTGTCTAATATCCAAGAACAATTAGATTTTGAAATGGTAGAAACTGAATTGCAAGAAGAATTATCAGAAAATTGAGAGGAAGTAACAAGATTGCAAGATGATATATTCTAGGTGTTTGAGGAGATTTGAGATGGCTGAGATGACTGAGAGGAATTGGCAATAGCTAGCAGTTTATTGAAATCTTCAGAAGTCAAAGAAACCATGTGAGAGTCATTACTATTTTGTTTACATACATCATCAGTTGCAATTGCGGCATGAGCAGCAGAATGAGTTCTCTTTCCTTTCGGTCCAGTCCACCCAGGAGTATCCATGAACCTGGAAGCATTTATCCACTGTATGTCCATTGTATCCACAATGTGTACAATGAAGAATTGATTTCTTGGATTTTTCCTTGGAAAATCTGAATTGATTTGCTGCAGGAGTCGACTGTTTAACCATCAATGCATGAGTTTTAGTATAAACTGAGTTGGTTAGTTGTCTCTGGCTTTCTTCTTGGAGTAATAAATAGAAGACCTTGGCCATAGGTGGTAATGGTATTGAAAGAAGCAATTGACTTCTTATAGATGCAAAAGAATCATTTAAACCAACCAGAAACTTTAGAACATAGTCTGATTGTTGCCTTTTTAGTAAAAATGAGAAAAGATCACATGTACAACTTGACATTTTTCCACAAGTACATGTTGGAAAAGGACAAAAACTTATATATTCATCCCATAATGTCTTAAAGGCACTGAAGTACTCAGTGACAGAGGAAGAACCCTGGTTGATGCAACTCAAAGATTTTTCAAGGTGAAAAACCCTTGGTCCATCACTTCTTAAGTACCGAGTCTTCAATTCATTCCAAAGATCAAGAGATGAATTTACATATAGCAAACTGTTTTGAATATCTTTGGAAATGGAGTTTATAAGCCAAGAAAGTACCAAGTTATTTGCCCTTAACCAAGCTGTGTAAAGAACGGTCTCAGAAAACTGTGGAGGTTGAATTGAATCATCAATGAATGCCACTTTATTCTTGACAGATAAAGCAATGGTGATCGAGCGTCTCCAAGCAACATAGTTATCTCCAGTGAAGATCTCTGATATAAGAAGGGCACCAGGGTTACCACTAGTATGCAAATAGTAGGGACTTGATGAAATATCTGATGGATTTATGTTTGGAACTTCTGATGAAATAGTAGGGACAGATTCAGCAGAATTTTTAGAACCCATTTTAAGAAAGATTAAGAATCACGATCTTGGAGATTGTAATGCAGAAAAATCACTATAGATTCTTTGAGGAATTTGTGGTGCAGAGGAATCACTACAAATTCTTTGAGTAATTTGTAATGCAGAGGAATCACTACAAATTCTTGAGAATCTATAATGCAGAGAAGAAAATGTATTGAAAAGGAAGAAGTTGGATCAAACCCCAGAAGAAGAATATGCGGAATTTCTAATCTGATACCATGACAAGAACTCGATCAAATGAAGAAAGAACTTGAAAACAGAGAAAAGAAAGGAATTCTGAATTGTATTGATGAAGAGAAGTAGTGATTTAGAAGTTTGCTATTACACTCTATTTATACAGAAAATGTAAAGCAACAGAAGTAACTAACTATATTGTATTGACTATTTTAGCCTTTTCTACTTTGGACTTTAATTCCATATTGTCTATATGTGATGCAATACTCCAACAGTAAGAAACAACTACTCCAAAGTTGGCTCCTCCACCACCTCTAATGGCCCAAAATAGATTCTCTCCCATAGATTTTCTGTCAAGAAGAGTGCCCTTAATGTTGACAATCTGAGCGTCAATAATGTTATCCACTAACAAGCCGTACTTTCTCATCATATTACCATAGCCTCCTCCGCTAAAATGCCCACAGACATCGACTGTGGGACAAACACCAGCAGGAAAGCCATGGGTTTTACTTTGCTCGTAGATTCTATAAACAACCTCGCCGAGAGTGGCCCCAGTCTAGACCCAAGCGGTCTCAATTTCCATATCAATATGAATGGAACAGAGCATGAACATGTCGAGGATAAAGAACAGGACCTTGGCAACATAAGAAACACCCTCATAGTGATGGCCTCCACTTCTGATCTTCATTTGCAGGTTCTGACTGTGAGCACAAACCATAGCTGCTTGAATGTGGGACTCATGTAAAGCAGTGAGAATGAGATAAGGTTTACTGGACATCTTGAATCGGAGGTTTCGGATGTAACGTTGCTGAACAGAAGAGTAGGAGCCATTGCGACGAGTATAGATAGCCGCAACGATTGGATGAGAGGGATGAGAGTGGCTCAAAAGGCAATGAATAAATGAGCCAGAGGTGGCTGAAACAGAAGAAATCCATGAGACAGAAAGTAGGAGAAGTGGAAGCCAAGAAAGCATTGATGAAGGCAGTAGTACTGAAGTTCTCCCAATGCATGTTATTTCTAGTTGATACAGATGCATCGTGTAGTCAAAGCGCGTAAATCTGGAACTTACCTTAAAAAAATCAACTTTTTTAATAGTAGACTCACCTTGCTTGCACACTCTAGAACTATATCTACCATAATCCCTTTGTGAAAATGTTAACAAATACTTGTAGACTTATAGCTTAAAAACTTACCCTGAGTCAAAACTTTACTAGATTTTGAGAGAGATAGATAATAAAGAGAGACAATGAGAGATCTTGACACCGAGTGTGAAAGAAAACGACATCGTATGCTAGGGACATTTCCATAACATTTTCACAAAGAAAATAGGTGCCAATAATTAATTTTTTAGCCATTAATCGCCACACATAACTTGTAGAAAAGAGATGGTATCATGTTCACACTTAATTACAGATAGATTGGTCCATCCCAATGCAAGTTCTTTCTATGTGATCCATATGCATTGTGTTATCTACTCATTTCCTTTTGACATGATATTGAAGCTACCAAAGAAATTCCACCATACTATTCCATCATATATGCATTAAAGTACTAGGGATGTATCTATATGTGTGTGTCTTGGGGTCAATGACCCTACAATACAGTTTGTGTCTCGAATGAATGTATGAATTATGAATATTATATAGTGACAATTTTGAAAAAATAAGACTCATAAACAAATTAATTGCATATTTTATATTTTGCATAGACATTAAATAATTTGATAAATGAATTAAATAATTATCAAATGGCACTTCTTAATAAGCTCTTTGACATCTTGAAAAACTTCATGTCAAGAACTTGTAGCCAAATGTGCATAAGTCCAGGTAACAGCACCTATATGAAAAGCAAGCCAAGCCGCTAGCAATTTGTGGCCTTGGTGGAGTCAAGATGCTGCTACAAGATTTGGGCCAATAGTGTATATATTTTATTTGCATTTTTTCAGTTTTCTGTATGGACACTAGCTATTTACATTTTGTATAATTAATTTAAATATGAATCATCTTTTTATTTTTAAACTAGTTATTGAGTTCCTTTATGTATTTATATTACTTAAATGTTATATTTTTTTCTATACACTAAATATTTACCAATAACTAATTAATAAGGTATTTTTTTGCAATTAAAATTTGTGAAAATTCTACCACTGTTCGAACGTATTGAAGAAGCCTTCAAACGTATTTTCTACTTCCTCCAAATATTTCTTCATCTAACCCGCCAAAATTTTCGTTCGAACCATTCAATGGTCATTTGAACGATAACTCCTTTGTATTCAAACATCTAAATACATTGTTTGAACGGGAACTCAAATTTCTGCTAAATTTGCTAATTTAACCCCCTAATTCAACGTTCCCTGGTTCCAAATAACCATTCGAAGGCTTATAAAATTTAACATTGAACAGTTAGGTAAACATTCGAACGAAATTTCTATTAGGGACAAATTTTTTCGTCCGAATATATTCCGTTCGAATACAAAATTTTATGTTCAAACAGACAACAACATCCATCAATTTTTTAGAATGAAATTTGAATTTCATCTACAAAAAGCATATTTTGGAATGATTCTCATTTTGTCTAAAAAAATTTCATTCCAAAAACAAAAATCTATTGTTGTGAGAGTTGGATAATGCAAAACGAAAGGATCAAATCGAGCTTTAGGACACTGAAAGAGTGTTTGCAAGGCTAGATTGGCATGTACCCATGCTCGAAGACAAATAGATCAAGGAGTGAGGTATGTGTCAGTGTTGGAATGATGAAAATGTGGTGGAATACTGTGAACAACACCCGCTTGATGGAAGTCTCACTCTTACTCACTAGTGTTTGGCATGTTGGGTGATTAGATCTAGGGTTTTGGTTGGCTAGATCAGGGTTACCTCAATGCATCACAAAGATCCAAATCGATTGTTGGTGAAAATCAAGGTTAGCTAGGGCAAGCACTTAACTCTCAAAAGTATTGAAAAGAAAATTCTCATTCATTGTAGAAAACATAACAATAATGAATAAGCAATGCAAAGGGCTAAACTATAAATAGAAACCCCTAGGGTTAACGCCACTTGCCTCCCCCTTACTTCCCTTCACCTAGATCTAGATCTAGATCTCAATCTTAGATCCATCTCCTAAGTTTAAGGAATCCAAAGTTTAAGTAAACAATATCTAATGCCTAAAACAAAGGAAACAAACTAGGAATTAAACTAGGATATAACATAAACATATTACAAATAAATAAATCCCTAAATAAAAAGAACATGACCGGCCACCACTATGAATGACACCCACACCCCTAAATTTTAGGAACTTGTCATCCAACCTTCTTGTCATCTTGCCATCCAACCCCTAAAATCAAAAAATTGGCCAACACATGAAACATGTCTAGTTGTACTTGTCTTGGACACCCAATGACTGACCACCCGAGCCATGCATGCAGCCCAATGCAACCTTCCTAGCCTTGCACACCTAGCTCTCCTAGTGGCGTTGCGAATGACACTTCTTTCATCTCCATTAATCTTCCCGCCTTCAAGATTGACCTTGTCCTCAAGGTCCAAATCCAGTAATTGATCCTTAAGAACTCAAACACTCTCTCATGTAGCACCTCAGACAGAAGCCCCTTCCATTGAACTAAGGCGTCAGGTCTCACTTGGCCACCCTTCCTCACAAGCCTATACTCCATGATCTTCTCAAGTTGGATTGCTATTCTTCCCTCTTCATCCACGATGGGCATTTCACTCACCACCTTGGTTGGATCTCCAACCTTCCTCCTTAGCCATGAGACATAAAAAATAGGGTGAATATGAACCCCAACTGGTAGATCTAGCTTGTATGCAAGCTGTTCGCACTTCTCCATCACTTGATATGGGCCAAAATACTTAGCCTTCAACTTGCTCAATGTTGCTTTGGATGGTGCCTTGTGCTCTCTTGATAGGTACTTGAGAAATACCCACTCACCCTATTCAAAGGACTCTATACTCCTCCATTTGTCAAAATGCTTCTTCATTTCTTAAGCACATGCCAAATTCTTCTTGAGATCCCTTAAGACTTCATCCCTCTCTTTAAGCTCTATATCCACCAAATCATTTGGTGAACTCCCCACTTCATAGGCCAAAAGCACCGGTGGTGGTCTCCCATAAAGTGCCTTAAATGGTGTCATCTCCATAGACCGGTGATATGATGTGTTGTACCCAAATTCAGCCCATGCCAAATGCTCTTCTCACTTCTTCAAGTATTGGTGCACAAAGCACCTAAGATATTACTCAAGGTTCAGTTGGTCACCTTCGTTTGGCCATCAGTGTAGGGATGATAGTTTGAACTTTGGGCCAACTTCGTCCCATGCATCTTGAAGTACACCCTCCAAAAGTTGCTCATGAAGACACGGTCTCTATCGGTCACTATGCTTCTCGGCATCTCATGAAGCTTCATCACTCGATCAACAAAGAGTTTAGCAATAGTCTTGGCCATATATGGATGCATCATTGCAATGAAGTGTGCATATTTGATCAAGCAGTCCACCACCACAAGCACCTCATTCACAACCATTTGAGAGTGGCAACCTCTTCACAAAATCCATGGTAACATCCTCTCAAGTGTGAGTAGAGATTGGTATGGGTTGCATCAACCCCTTAGGCTTGCTACTCTCACTCTTCACCCTTTGGCAAGTGTCACATCTCCTCACATACTCCCTCACCTCTCCTTTCATACAATCCCAATAGAACAAATTAGCCACCCTCACCCAAGTACGGTACACCCCCGAATGTCCTCATTCCTTGGAATCATAAAAGTGGCTCAAGATCTTCCTTCCAAGCTCTCCCACACTCGATACCACTACTCTCCCCTTGTATTTTAAAAGCCCATCACTCGTCACATAATTTTCAACTCCCTTAGCATCCACATCTAGCTTCTCCATCACCTCCTTACACCTTAGATCTTTTTTAACTCCTTCTCTAATCTAATCCCAAACTACCCATGAAGGACCCGAGAGGGCCTCCAATACCTCACCATCTTCCTTCCTTGATAAGGCATCAACCACCCGATTCTCCATACCCGGCCTATACACCAAATCAAACTCAAAGCCAAGAAGTTTAGTACCCACCTTTGCTGATCCAAAGTGGTGATTCTTTGCTCCAAAAAGTGCTTCAAAGGTTGTTGATCCATGACTATTGAGAACTTCCTTCCCAACAAATAAGGCCCCCACACCCTCATGGCCTCCATGATGGCAAGCATCTCTTGTGCGTACATGCTCCACCGTTTCTTTTGAACACCAAGGGCCTTGCTAATGAACGCTAGTGGCCTTCTTTCTTGTGTCAAAACAACCCCTAAGCCCACATTACTTGCATCCGTGCATAGCTCAAATGCCTTCCCAAAATTAGGCATAGTAAGGACGGGTGTAGTTTTCATGGCTTTCTTCAAATCTTCAAATGCCTTTTCCCCCTCTTCACTCCACTCAAAATTATTCTTCTTGAGCATGTTGGTAAGTGTTCTTGCAATGGAAGCATAATCTTTGGCAAACTTCCTATAGTAACCCATGAGCCCAAGAAAGCCCCTCAACTCGGTGATAGTCCGGCTTGGGCCAAGCCACCATAGCTTCCACATTCCTTGCATCCACCTTGACTCCATCATGTGAGATCAAATGCCCCAAGTACACAATCTTCTTTTAGCCAAATGCATACTTGGACAATTTAATGTAAAAAGAGTTGTCAAGTAGCACCCGCAAAACAACCTCCAAGTGCCCCAAGTGATCTTTCCATGTCTTGGAATAAACAAGAATGTCATAAAAAAAACAAATACCAACACATACCTCCTCAAATACAGCTTAAAGATTTGGTTCACGCATGCTTGAAAAGTTGAAGAAACATTGCATAGACCAAGCGGCATCACTAATTACTCAAAGTGGCCATTGTGAGTTCGGAAAGCCGTCTTGTGAATGTCTCATTCATGCACCCTTATTTGATGGTATCCAACCCTTAGATCTAGTTTGGAGAAGAAAATAGAACCTCCAAGCTCATCTAACATGTCTTCAATGGTCAGAATTAGAAATCGATCCTGATAGTAACCTCATTCAAGGCTTGATAGTCAGTGCAAAATATCCATGTGCCATCCTTCTTCTTCACCAAGAGAACTAGACTTGAGAATGGGCTAGTGCTTAGTTAGATGATCCCATTAGCCAACATCTCATTGACTTTCTTTTCAATATCGATTTTTTGGTAGTACGCATACAGGTAGGGAGCAACATTAAACAGCTTGGCTTCCTCCTTCAAATGAATGCGATGATAAAATTCCCTTGAGGTTGAAAGTGTCTTCGGATCCTCCATTGCTCTAAAGAACCTCCCCCAACAACTCCCTCAAATCAAGAGGCATCTCAGCCCCTAACTCCCTCTCCAAGTCACCATCTACCACCTCATGCCCCTCACTCAAGCCCCTCGGTTGAGAGGCCAATGTGATAGCAAAACATTGCCCCCTCGCTTCAAGATCCTCTGCATCTCATTAGCCCCCACGACCTTGCATCGTCCTTTTTCATTCATTCTCATGGTCACCCATTTACCTCCCATCATAAACTCCAAGGTCATCTTTTTATAATGCGACACTATCTTCCCTAACTCCTCTAACCATTGCACACCCAACACCACATCCAACCCAACAATAGGCAAAGAATACAAGTCTACCACAATCTCAAGATCTTGTGTTTTCAAACATACATTTTTGTATACTTCTCTACACATCAACTTCTCCCCACTAGCTACCTTGATCTCAAATGGAGTGAAAAAAGTCATAGGCAACCCCAAGCTCTCGGCCATCTTAGAGTTGACAAAGTTTAGAGACAAACCATTATCCACAAGAACCATTACCTCCATTTTGCCAATGTATGCTTGTGTTCTCATCATTCTAGGCCCGGCAACACCCGCCAAAACATTAATCAAAATATGAGGGTCTCCCCTCTCAGCCTCTTGTTGATCTTGCTCCTCTTGCCCTTACTCCTCCTCCACTACATCTCCCTCCTCCTCAGACTCCACCTTTATGAGAAATATTTGCTTGGCTTTGCACTTGTGGCCCATAGTGAACCTCTCACTGCAATTGAAGTCCTTTCTCTTTTCTTCGTTGCATCTCTTCCCAAGATAGCCTCTTCTACCCCGCAGCTAAAGGCTTAGATTCACTTGATGCACCTCCACTAGGACCTCTCGGTGAGAAGTCCTTGCCAAAAGTCTTGTTTGCACCAATCTTGGAAACCATTGGGGGTGGTTTCCCTACCTCAAACCGGCTACTTTTCCTTAGATCTTGAAGTTGGTCTTCCTTGATCCATGCAAACTCCAAAGCTTGCATCAAAGTCTTTGGTTTCTTAAGCTTCACTTCCGGCACCAACTCGCTCTTCAATCTGCCCACAAAGGTCCCAATAAGGGCCTTCTTTGACCACCCATGTGCTCTAGTGGATAAGTACTCAAACTGATTTTGATAATCTCTTAAAGATCCGGTTTGCTTGATCTTTAAGAGAGTCTCATGGTAATCTATATATTCGGTTGGACCGAATCTCCTCAAAAGCTCATTGATGAACTTCTTCCACTTCAACTCCCTCCTTTGAGCCCCATACATTTTCCTCATACATTGACACCATTGGTTGGCCTCCCCCTCAAGGAAGTAAGTGGCATAGGACACTTTAGCATGGCCGTCTATGTGGTTGTGCTCAAAAGTATTGCTCGGCTCTACTAACCCACGTGCTCAGGTCATTACCGTTTAGGAACTTGTCATCTTGTCATCCAATCTTCTTGTCATCTTGTCATTCAACCCCTAAAGTTAAGGAATTGGCCAACACATGAAACTCTTCTAGTTGAACTTGTCTTGGAACGCCCAATGACTCACCACCCGAGCCATGCATGCAACCCTCCTAGCCCCGGCATGCCTAGCCCTCCTAGTGACATTGTGAATGACTCTTCTTGCATCTCCATCACCATTGCGTGGGCAATGCATATTCCCATGCATGGCCTAAAACAGAGCAATGAGATCATATTTTCCAACAAATCGGCACCCAATGCAGATGGTGGTGGCCAGGCAAGGGCTTTTATATGTCGCATGATTTTTGGAGCCTCAAAGGAAGTAAAATGGTTATCAGCCAACCCAAAATTACTATGGGAGACTTGGAGAAAAACAACATAGAACCTTGGAGGAGGAGGGAAAAGGAGAGGGAGAGAGGGGGGTTCGAAGTGGGCCAAAGGCATTTAATAGAGGGGTATTAGAGAAAATGTCACTATTCAAAATGACAAACGGTTGTAGTGGTCCTCTCAAAATACTTTTGATTAGTGTAATAACTTCAATATAAAAGTAGTTTTTCTCTTTCAACTATGCACGTAGATTATACCTTATTCAAAATGCTATCAATACCATCATCACACATACTAATTCCTCTCAAAATTTAAAATAGATTAGATTCATAATTTTGAAAATCATTCCGTTCCAGCCAAAATGGTCGAAATTTGCAGTTCTGGCATATATACCGAAATATTGGAGTGCTATGTTTTATGTCGGACAGAATTTTGGGTGTTTCGGATCATTTTGGCCAATTCTAGCCGCATTTTTGCATTTTCGGCCAGAATGTATATTCCGGTCCGAAATATGAAGATAATGGCCCAATGGCTTTTTTTGTAATTATTCCAAACCCAAATGGCTCTTTTGTAATAATTTCTAACAATAACCTCTTACTTTCTTTTTTAACTTTTACTGCAGGAAAAGGTAATGTGTACCCTCTTGCTTTCTTGTTTTTTGTTTTTAAACCGCTTTCTTGTTTATTTGGTAGATGTACTGAATTCTAAAATGCTTTATTTAATGAATTGTATGTTTGTTGGGAAAAATAGTTTAGATATATTTAATATATGAATGGTATATGTGATATATATACTGAAATACTTTATTTAATGAATGCTTTATTTATTTTGTTGTTATTTTATAGTTTATATATATAATTTAATCATGTTTAGATCATTCTGAAACGGTATCGGTACTGAAATATTTTATTTCGATACCTGGACCGAAACGGTATTCAAAACTTTGGTTTGATTACTTGCACTAGCTATATATAGTACTAATCATAGTTTTCAACTCAGTTCCACTCTAGTCATTTCGACTGGAATTTTTCATTTTGAGTAATATCCAATATACTATTACTACTCATTCTGTTTTGTTCTTAATCCTAGTTGTTTTGATCATTATGACCGAAAATGCCAATCCAAGTCCTATTTTATTTTGGACTCTTTTAATGTTAGTCTTATAAATTCTCTTTAGTTTTGAAGGCATTTTTATAAATTTTAAACTTAGATGGAATTTAATTAATTTTAAAATGTAAAAGGTATTAATATAACTTTTTTTTGTAACTTTAAATATGTCCTCTCATTCTCTTTCTTTCTCTATTATTTTATTATTTTCCTTTTTTTGTGTCTCAACTCAAGTTTATGATTTTTTTAATATTGTTGACGTCATGTTTCATACACTTTTGGGTTGAGCCCTCAGTAGATTGGGTTTTCGATCTTGGGCTTGGAAATACAAAGAGAACACGGGAGGTCACGGTCGTGGTGGTGGTCGGGAAGCCTCCGATGCCTAAGTCAGTAGTACTCGAAGAAAGGTGCAGGAGAGTTGTATGAGTAGAGAGAATCAAGAAAGTTTAATCCCTATTTTAGTGTCTCAGAGTCATTTTTATAATTACGTTTGGGGTAAGAGGCCATCCCCTATTGCCGGGGTAGCGTGTACCCATGGTTTCTCTAGCTACGCCCATTTAATGCTACTCTTCTGTTCCGTCTAACTGTCATGGGCGTGACACTTTGGGTAGCTCCTATCCTCTTTTCTTGTTGTCAAAGGACCATGGTTTTTCAGTTTCGTATAGGTTGCTTGCCAAGCTCACTCCTTTGGAGTTGAGGGGTCGGATGGGGACTTGAAAGTCCTGTATTCTCCCCCTTCTGGGTTCAAAGGGTTTTTCTAGGCTGGGGTTTACCTGGGTAGCTTGAGCACCTCTTGTTTAGGCATATATTCTTAGGCTTTAGGCCCCTAAAAAATTCCTCCCAACAGCTACCCTACCAAATCCTACTAGACTAGTATGGTGGAAAAGTCACGTATCCAGCCATGTTTTCGGATGACTTATGGCTACCATTTTGCAGCTCGGTTTGAGACGTGTTGGACATGGTAGGCATGGCTCCAGCCTAGGTCCATCCTAACTCGTGAAGAATGCTCATGAGTTGTTGCGTCATTTGGCGACATGACCTTGAAAAGGCTGGTGATGCCTAGCCAAACCTTACTAGTTGAGAGTTCTTCCTTACTCGCAATATCTTGAGGGGGTTAGGCATTTGGAACTGAAGTATGATAAACGGTCTTTGTGGTTCAAGCATTTATTTTTTGTATCATGTAACAAGTGGGAGTATCCACCCAGACAAGCTGCTTGACAGGACTTTCCTGTACCAACGAACTGGGAGGTTGTGTGAGAGGAGGCGCTCGTGAAGTTGTAGGCGACCCGGGAAGAGGTTTGCTGAATTGGTGTAGTGAGGGCTTGGGTGGCCACCCATCCAGCCGAAGTTCTTACGGAAGCTCTGACTAGTACAGACAGCTTGCAACAGTAGCTTGCAAGTGTGCCTAGGGACTTCCATCCCCTGGAGCTGACTGGCTGTCCAGGGTGTAAACATCCTGCTAGCCTGCGAATAGAGGGGAAGGGAAAGAAACCGAGGGACAACTTGTCGATTGAGTCAGATTTTAATGATGACATAGCCTGCTCATTGGGCAATCCTCAAGGGGGTGTTGCTTCAATGGCCCGCACCGTCCTTGACAGGGAGTGGGGCAGTTTTGATGCCACCAAGCTAGGCCGTGCTGTTGTCCCTCTTGTGGATCCAGGGGGTTCGGCCCTCCTTTTGAGGGTTCGCCACACTCCTTATTCAATCAATATGGGTAACTCAGCAGCTGTCTCAGGTACTCCTCCCCATCCCTTGTTGGGAATCGATGGCTCTCTAGCGATTTCACCTGTTGTGAAAAGTCTTGTCGGTCTATCCTCCAGTGTCTCCTAAGGCCACTTCCCTTGTGAAATGCAGGGCATGTCATCCTCTATGCTTGAGGTCAGCCATTCTATGGCGAGGGATCCTTTTGGCTGGGTGTTAGCACTGGTTCTCCCATTTTCAAGCTCCCTGAGCCTGCCTTGGGGAACTAAGCCGGGACCAAGGACAAGATGGTACGAGCCATGTTGTCGGCTGAGGAGGCTATGGTTGAAGCATTGGCATTGGCAGCCAGGTAGCAGGGGTCGGTGTTAGTGGTGGCACAACCGGGGAAACCCTAGCACCTAGGGAACTCTTCGAAATCCTCGGAGCCTTTCCTGCTGCCATTATTATGGCTCCCATGGCAGTAGACCTTGGGGTTGAGGCAGCTCTTGTCGGGCTTGAAGTAGGTCTAGGGACTACCCTAGGTGAAGGAGTTGGGGTTGGGGACCTCCCTACGGAGGAGGCCTAGGCTAGAGAACGAGGGGGATCGCGTTGGTCGGGTCCAAGCGATGGCCCAAGATTTGCTAGAGTTCTTTTTGTAGGTAAGTCTTATAATATTGCCCCTCGGGGCCTGTTTCCCCTTCGCTTTTGCCGCCTTTGGTGCTTTCTTCGTGGTTCTAACAAATGTCTTCCCTGGCAGGGCATAGAGTACTTGGCAGCATTCATCATGAATGCTTAGGAAGAGTTGGAGGCCAAGGACCAAGAGTTTGTGTCACCATGGGTAATGCTAAGGCTGTGAGGGAGCTCAAGGAGGGGCCAGAGAACTTCCTAGCTAACCTGTACTGCCACCTGAGCCACCTTGAGGCCGATTTGAAGAAGTCCTAGGAAAAGACTGCCTTGTGCCATCACAATATTGGGCTCCAGTCAGACACGAGAGACACCCTTCAGGGGTTGTTCAACTGCCAATCGAAGGAGCTTGAAAGACTCAATGCCATGAACTTAGAGCTAGGCAAGCAGTGTAACTCTACTGACAGGTCTCGCAAGTGCACGGGGAAGAGGTTCTTGGAGGAGGAATTGAAGTTTCTAAAAGCCAAGGATGAGGTCTCCCTCCACCGGTCGTAGAAGGAGTTGTTGAAGTGTGGTTTAATGGCTTTGCTGTGGGACAAGAGAGGCTGAAGGACTACTTGTTGTTGAACTCTGGGAGCAATTTAAAATAGCTGGATCTCGAGTCCATCATGCCGGGTCCTACGGCAGTGGAGGTGGGAGCTTGTAAAAGAGAGGACCTAATCCTAAGTGCCTTTCTGCGTAACCTCACCAGGCCCGTAGCTAATCCAAGCACCCTAGAGGCAAGTCCTATCAAGTTTGAGGTGGACTCTGAGACCCCTTAGGCTTGATCCTGTATTCTCTTTTTTCTTTTTCGTTTTAGCTTTGGTCTAATGTAAGTATTCTGGCTTCATGCCTTCTAGTTGTACAAACCCATCATTAATGGATTTGCTTGCTTTGTCTATCGGTCACTTTCTTGCCCTTTATGTTTCTACCCCACTTTATATTCCCTATCGATTGACTTGTGGGGGACCTTTGACTCATTTGGTCCACCATGATTTGGATCCATCCCCTCCTGAGGAAGCGAGGGGTTACTCGCTCTACACCCCCTGTGACGTGTCAGCCCCTGGTTTTTTTGTTGGGCTCACCTGGCAGTCGTCGAGTCACGCTTGGGCTCCTGCACATCAGGGCTGGTTGGATGTCAATGCCAATCTGCTACACCCCTCTAGCATTAATGGTGCCAGGTGGCACCTAGTGCGCTACAGGATTTGTGTAACACCTCCTGTGAGATTAGCACCAGACTTGAAGGGAACACGAGATATGCGCTTCCCGAGATCTTGGGAATCGTAACATTGTGGGTGGCCTATATAAGTCGCCCCTTAGCGGTGGGCATTCATTGCACCCTAGAATCTAGGGTTACCCCATTTTGTTTTGTATGAGTTTGGGTTTCATAAGATCATAGTCCTAACGATCCTTTTATTCCTTGGCAGGACCCCCCGGGTGAGGGCCCATCGGGGGTTATTGTTGAAACAAATGTTGGACAATTTCCCATGGCCCCCCGTCAGGGGGCTGGTTGGGCCTTCCTTCAAAGGAGCACCGAGAGTTGTTCCTAAGTTATTGGGCATTGTCGATTTAACCTAGTTTCCCCTGGTGGAGGTGGAGCGGTTTGCGGGCCTTGGGGGAGGTTTGGTAAAGTTCGTGTTGTTCCTTGTTACTTGGAGATGTGATGTAAAGACGGTGTGGCCTAAATTTATGACCATGACATTCGAAAGTCTTTCCTATCTCATGACACACCGTGTAGCCCATGTTCCAACATGACGCCGCAACCCATTTGGTAGAACAAGTTGGACCATTGTTGTACCTTCAGGCTTTGCCTTGCTGGGATCTTCCTTGGTGGTGGGGTCGCTCAGGTTTAGCTATGCCCTTGGTGCAGGTGGCGTTCATGAAGTGGAAGCTTCTACCAACCACTCCCGTGCGGGAACCTCAGTTTGCTTTGAATGTGTGGAAATGGTTTCAACTCGAGGTTGGCTTCCCTGAAGGTCATTCTTGAGTTGGGGATTTCAGTGTGCCCGAGATGTGTGCGCCCTTTTGTCTTCTCCTCCTATATACTTTTGGGATGGTGCCTTTGGGCAACCTCACTAATTCTAAATTTGCAGATTGATTATTTCCCTTCTTGATTACATATATGTTTCTTTCTCCTTGTAAAGTTCCTTGTGAGGGCCTTGTAACCTTTCAATTTGTAAAGATTTTGATAGTTGGTGAATAAAATTTTCTTTGCTTATATTCTTGCATTCTGTCACCTTCATTTTCTTGTCGCCCGTTCCTATTCCATACAAGCCCATTAGTGGTGGCTAGGTGTTGAGTGGCCAATGACATTATTGGTATTGGGAACTTGGATCTCTCTCGGTTTTTTTTTTTCTTTTTGGAGAGTGAGTATCTTCTTGCTCTGCGAAGTTGGGATGGGGTGTTTTTGAATCACCTTGCCATGCCAAAAGGGGGCCAAGGGGCTCATGGGGTCTTGCCCAAATACTTTTATGGGGTCGAGTAGCGGG
The DNA here is from genome assembly GCA_011037825.1 of Carya cathayensis. Lineage (NCBI taxonomy): Eukaryota > Viridiplantae > Streptophyta > Magnoliopsida > Fagales > Juglandaceae > Carya > Carya cathayensis. The sequence continues at coordinate 582,313 of QGSO01000555.1, forward strand.
CAGGCTGAAACGCGCCTTATTGACCTTTGTGCTTACTGAAAGGGGTTGAGCTACATGTGAAGCTACGCTCACCTGAATATTTTGAAAAAGTCGAGAAGCACTTAGGCTGAAACATGTCTTATTGACCCTCGCACTAGGTGAGAGGGGTAAATTTGCATTTGAAGCTAGGCTCGCCCTAATAGTTTGACGGAGGTTGAGTAGCACTTTGGCTAGAATTTGCACTGTTGACCCTTGTGCTTGGCGAGAAGGGCTGCGGCATAAAGAAGCCAGGCTTGCCCAGATACTTGTGCAGACGTCAAGCAGCATGTAGGCTAAAACTCTCCTCGTAGACCCTCATGCTTGGCGAGAGGGGCCGAGCAGCATGTGAAGTCGGGCCTGCTCAAGTACTCATGCAGAGCGCGAGTAGTGCAAAGGTTGAAAGTTGCCTCGTTGACCCTCACACTTAGCGAGAAGGGCCAAGCGGCATGTGAAGCTGGGCTCGCCTGAATACTCATGTGAAGGTTGAGGAGTACATAGGCTGAAACTTGCCTCGTTGACCCTCGCGCTTGGCAAGATGGCCCCAGTGGCATTTGAAGCTAGGCTCGCTCAAATACTCATACGGAGGTCGAGTAGCGCGTATGCTGAAAGTCACCTCGGTGACTCTGGCTCTTGGAAAGAGGGGTTGAGCGGCATGTGAAGATGGGCTTGCCCAAATAGTTTGATGGAGATCAAGTAGTGCGTAGGTTGAAACTGGCCTCGTTAACCCTGGCACTTGGTGAGAGGACCGAGCGTCATGTGAAACCGGGCTTGCCCAGATACTCATGAGGAGGTCATGCAGCGCGTAGGTTGATTCTCATTGTGAAGACAAGCTCCTTAGTATGCTACATAAGTTAAACCATGACATGAGCAGTCATTGACAATTGCTAACCAGAGTTATCTGGTTGACACGAGATGAATCTCTGAGTTGTAATCCATGGGAGGGGACAATCTTTTTGAAGTTTTTTCGAGTAGCCTTAGGACTATCCCACGGGTAGAGGAGTCTCAAACTGTGCTCTCCCCATTATTCTCCCCGAGGGAGGTAATTAGTTGACGACCTTAGAGTCGGATTACTCTTTATTGTGGTGGAACTGGATAATTTGTTTGGACAGCCTCAAGGCTAGAATTGCTCTCCTTCGTAGGGGAGGTCAGGCTAGCTTGGGGCTAATCCTGCCTGTTGACCCTCACTTGAGGATAGTCTGTTTGGACAATCTCGAACTAGACCTGCCCTCATCTGTTGGCACAACAGGGAAGGTAGGTGAGGGCTGGGAAGGTGTCGTACCCACTCTTTGACATGGCTAGACAGGTTAATGTTCGTGTGACCTTAGGGCCTAACCAACTCTCCCCTGCAGGAGGTTCGAGATTGGACCCACTTCTATCGGATGATGCCCATGAGGATAGGCTCGCACTCCATTGTAGAAGGGATCAAGCATCCATAGGCATTGCGCCCATCCCTTTGGTATCCCGTGAGGGGAGGTAAGTATCGGATGGCCAAGGGGCCGTTTGCTCTTCAACATGATGGGGATGGGGTAATATTCAAGTAGCCTTAGGGCTGGACCTGCTCTCCTCCATGGGGGAAGTTAGGCTAGTCCCGCCTATTGACCAGCACGTGGAGGTAGTCTATTCGAGTAGTCTTTGACGAGACTCACTCCTGCTCCTTGACATCACAAGGAAGGTAAGTGAGTACCAAGATGGCATAAAGACCGGTCCTGCTTCTTGACCCTTGTGGAAAGGTAGTCTATTCAGGCGGTCCCTAACTGGACCCACTCCCGCCAGTCGACAGCCACGACGAAGGTAAGTCAACGAGCAGTCGGGATTGAGAAGCACTTTGCCACAGGAGGGATAAAGTAGCCAAAGGCGTTACAACCATCCCTTTGGTATCCTATGGTGGAGGTAAGAATTAGAGGGCCAAGGGACCGTCAGAGCTAGACTTGGGCAAGCTCAGAGCAAGACTCACTCTCTTCCATGGGGGAGGTCAGGCTAGCTTGAGGCTAGTCCCACTTATTAACCCTCACGTTGAGCTAGTCTATTCAAGCAGCTTGCGACTGTGCCTGCTCCCGCCTGTTGACGTCATAGGGAAGGTAAGCTATCATCGTAGATTCTATCGGCAAAGGTGCTTCTTAGCAGAGATTTGGAACAAGGTGAGCTACATATTGACAAGGACATCATTTTCACACCCAATTCCTGAAGCATTCACATTTCTTGATCAATAGAGCATACACGACAATTATTAAAGCAAACTACAAATCTACACATCACAAGGCCTTTATTGGTAGAACATTCGTAGATGGTTAGCATTCCATGGGTGCTGTAGCCCGTTCCCTTAGGAGTCTTGAAGCTAATAGACCCCGGGGCAGTTGCTAGCGACAAACACTTAAGGGCCTTCCCACTATGGCCTCGACTTGCCTTCATATTTTGTGGTGGACCCATCTAATTCAGTACGAGATCCCCGACTTTGAATGATCTCTATCATACCCTCTGATTGAAGTAGCACTCCACGCTCTTCTTGTATGCTTGTCAATTCTACCTCTTCTCAGATTTCTTCTACTAAGTTGAGTTGTTCCTCGAGCCTTTGGTCATTGGAGAGCTATTCATAGTGCTGTACCATGTAGGTGGGGATTTCCACATGGACCGAAGGCATGGCTTCTTGGTTGTATGCGAGGGTAAATAGGGTTTCTCCTGTCAACGTCCTTATTGTCACTTGGTATGCCCATAGGACTGCGGAGAGCTCCTCTGCCCATGCCCCTTTCCAATCACTGAGCTTCTTCTTCAATATTCTCAACAGGGTTCTTTTGGTTGCCTCTACTTGGCCGTTTGACTAGTCGAAGTCAAACTGCCTCTCATTATCCAAAATAATGTTGCAGGGGATGTCGAAGCTATATACAACATTCTTCTATAGGCAATGAGTGATGTTGCTTGTCGTAATTTTTTCCAGTACTTCAGCCTCGACCCACTTGATAAAGTAGTCCACCGCAACCACCATGAACTTCACCCCACCCTTGCCTAGGGGGAGGGGACCTACCAAGTTGACCCTCCATTAGGCAAAGGGCCAAGGTGAGGAGATTAATGTCTGCTCTTCTGGTGGGTGATGGGGCACCCCAGAGTTCTTGGCACTTTCTACATTTTCACACAAACTCCTCGGTGTCCTTCAAGGCACATGGCCAATATTATCCTGCCAACATTGTTTTGCTTGCCAACACTCTACCTCTGGAATGGTCACCACAGATTCCTTCATGTATTTCTAATAGCACATGCTAGGCTTGCTCGCTTGAAATGCACATCAAGAGAGGAGTGTTGTATCCTCTTTGGTACAGGATGCCATTAACTATGGTGTACCTTGCTGCTTGGTACCTAACCTTTCTTGCCCTTTGCCTGTCGTTGGGTACCTCATTGGCATCTAGATACTTGAGGATGTCCACAGCCCACTCTGGTGCCCTTGGCTTGATCTCTAGCATCTCAATCCCTACAGCTAGCACTTCGACGATTCTTAGGATGGTTGATTCTAGAATCAGGGCAGCTTCTTGTCTAGATGCCATTTTCACTAGCCTATCCTCCTTGTGATTCTTAGGCCTCTACCATCGTTAGATACTTCTTCAATTTCTCTCTTTTTGCCACGAACTCTCCTCGTACTTGGTTGACCACCACTTGGTAGTCAACTCAAACCTCTACCTCTTGTGCTCCCAAGGACTATGCGATCTTGAGGCTGAAGAATAGTGCCTTGTGCTCTGCCTCATTTTTTATAATCTTGAATGCCAGCTTAATAGCATAGTCGTACTCCTCGCCTATATCTGGGTGATATCCGCTTCTTCTTTCTTCTTCTTTACGTATGTGCCTCGATCTACATGTCAGACTTCGGTCAACATTTCGAGCCTCGTTCCACATGTCAAGTTTCGGTCTACGTGCCAAGCTTCGATCTACGTGCTGAGCCTTATCCTTAGTGTTGTACCTCGATAGCGTGTTCCTAAAGTTATCCACCGGGTTTCAAAGTAAGATAGATATTTTAAAGCCTACGGATATGTTAAATATCATGGAAATATCTATAGGAGATATTTCCAGTATTATTAGATAAGCTTATTTTTAAAGTAGCACAATTATAATATTTTAATGAGCTCTAAAAATATTATAATTGTGGATAAGTACTTAGATTAAATATTTTAGTTGTTTTAAAATATTAAGAGGTTAAACTTTACATTGAAAACTCTTATTTAAATTAAATGGTTTTATCATCTTTGAGTAATTAACGATACTTTATCATTTTAAATAATGATGAAGGAATATTAGTTTATAAAATAATATTCTATCTTAATTCCTCTTAGTGTTTTATTTAAGTGTTTTATTCTCTTTGAGTAATTAACGATGCTTTATCATTTTAAATAATGATGAAGAAATATTATTTTATAAACTTTAGTTTATAAAATAATATTGTACCTTAATTCCTCTTAATGTTTTATTAAAGTGTTTTATTTTAAATAAAACACTTCCGCATTTTCAAATCAGTATTTAAACTCATCGTTAGATCGTTTGAGGATCCCAAAACATAGAATTGAGCTTAAATACCTAGGCCCTATCCTTTTTCCTTCACTTTTTCCTTTCTTCTTTTTCTCTCTTCTCTTTTCTCCCTCTCTCCCATGCACGTCCAGCCCGTGCCTTTACTCTCCTCCACCATACGGTTCAAGCTTCTAGCCCAACCACCACCAGCCACCGTAGGCCCCACCGCCGGTCACCGATCATCCCCCACATGTCGACCAGCACTTCCCTCCAGCCAGCGCGCCACACGGTCTCTCTCTCTCTCCTCCCACGACTTCACTAGCCGAAATGGGTAAGGATACACTTGCCTCCTCCACGCCGCCGTACATGGCAGCTATGGTCTCACCTCAGGTCACTGAATGACCACCACCCTCCAGTCATCATTCCCTCCCACCGGCAAGCCATCACGTGCCCTCCTCCTCCCTCCATGGCACCACCTTCAAAATGGGTTTTACACCCATTTCCTCCACCTAGGACCACCATACACGGCTGAAATAGCCACCAAGCACCACCAATAGAACCATCACATCATGGGCTTCCTCCCCATGTCCTTCTTTCTCTCTAACTCTCTCTCTTTCTCCGATGGGTCTCCATGGCCTTAATTTCGGTTGCACTATCGTGCACCACTGTACAGGGCCACCCATGGTGTTTCACCACCACCTCCTTGTTCCTCTCATCACCATGAACTTCTCTAACAAATTTCATGGCCAACGGAGCTATGTGTAGCTCTCACTCTCCCTCACTCTCCAAGGCTGAAATACACTTCAAGTGGCCGATCCGCTGCCGTGAGCCACCGTATGGCCACCACCTCGCCACCACAGCTCCACCACATCTTCATCTACCTTTCCCTAGCTTGCCATGAAGTTCTATGGCATTCCACCACCTCAAGCAACTCCCACCATTTTTGGATTCACTGTTCACGGCGTGATGCCGCCGTACTCCGCCACCTTTGACCACCACGAGGCCATTGTGAGCCTTTCCAAGACCACGCCTAGCTATTCTCAAACCCAAACCGCCACTTTATGTGGTGGACAGCCACCGTACGCGGTGTTACCCCCATGTACGCTCCCCTGACGCTTGATCGTGACGAGCAGCGAGCAACGCACGGGTTATTCCGTCAATGGTATAACCCTCTATATTTAGTTATTTACATTTAAAGTAGTTGATTGGTTGGCTTGTAGACTGTGTAGTTGGCATTTGTGGAGTTCGCTGCGTACTTGTGAAGTGAAGTGTTGGGCTTGATTGTGTAGTATTGTGGACTGTGCTGTGAAGTATGGGCGTGAGATGGATGCCGTAGTTGTGATACGGCGTGTAGTGTGAAGAGAGTACGCATGTAATGTACTCTGTGTAGTGCAGCGACGCGTTGTGTGACATGTGCTGTAGTGATGTGTCGCGTAGAAGGAAGGGAGTGAGTGTTGTAGCGAAAGGAGTATGCATGGCGCGTACTCCGTATCGCGTAGCGATGCACCGTGAGGTGTGTATCGTAGCAATGTGTATTGTAGTAAGGATGGAAGAGAGTTCACGTGAGTGTACTCTGTACTGGGTCGTGATACACTGGATGACGTGTCACGAAGGGTTGAATGGCATAGTAGAGAAGTGTGGAGTGTATGGTGTAACATCGGGAAACTGTGTAACAGTGTCCCAAAGCAATGGTGAAAGTGGCTGTAGTCCAAGGTAACGGGTGTTGCCTTGAGGCTGGCTTGTGGCTGAAGGTAAGTGTGAAGCAGTGAAAAGGTATCAGAGAGTTCAGCGGAAGCTTGATGGGCATCATACTGTAACTCAGGAAATGGTCTCGAGCCGCATAATGTGACAAAGGTGCATTTCTAGATGCAGTACTCTTGTTAAGTGGCGGGAATTGTGTAACAGTGTCCTGAAGCACTAGTGATATAGTCTGTAGTCCAAGGTGATAGGTGTCACCTTGTGGTTAACTATGGCTAAGAGTATATGGAAGTGGTGGAAAAGTATCAGAGCGTGCAGCGGAAGCATGATGGGTATCGTGACGTGACTCGAGATTAGTCTTGAAATGCGTGACGTGACAGAGGTGCATTTGTGGATGCAATCCTCTCCTATCAAGTGTTGGGATGAACTTGTATAGAGTCGGGAAGTAGGAAGAATCCTATTAACCGGGTCTGAGCAAGTTTGTATTGGAGTATGGAGCTTGTTTATACAAGCGGGCGTTCATTGGAGCTAGAAGTTGCTCTTAGGTGATAAAAAAGGGGTAAGATACAAGTGTCTCTGACGAGACACGTATACCGGATAGGTTTACCATATGTAATGGGTAATCTATCCTGAGTATGGTTACATGGCATTTTAGCTTAGAGTTGGCTTGAATTCATGTAGCCTATCTGGATGTGAATGAGGATGTAGTATGGGCTAGGATACGTGAAGATAGTAACGGGTAAGTTGTCTAAGGTTGGGACGCATGACTCTGTCGGTCGGAATCATGTGTTAGATTGTGGAATTTGAAGAATGAGATGGAGGTCTTAATGTCTTAACCTTAAGGTGAATCACGAAGGTTCACTTTAAGGAATAAGACCTGGAAGGTTTTACTATAGTAAATGGCACATGAGAGCCCAGGAATGGACGGAGAGTGTTCCAAATGAGGCGTAGTTCTATTTTTAGAATAGTTACTTATGTATTAGATAGATGATGACATAAGGTTAGGTGTATGCATCTAGGTCACCATCTGACATGCACACGAATGGACTACATGGATTGAGTATGGCATGAAGTCCAAGTAAGTATTATGTTCATACTCTTCTAGAATTTTCATGTATAGAAAAGAAGAAGAAAAAGACGAAAGCTTTTCTCTAAAAAGAAAATGAAAATGAAACGTAAGTTTTCAAGTATAAGTATGTAGAGGCCTTCCTTGACAGCCCCTTTTTACGCAACCAAAGTATGTACGTGTATAAATGTGAATGGATGCTATAAGTAGTACGTATTGTATGTATGTTCATGAAAAGGAAACGAAAGGAAGCCTTAAAAGACGTAAGAACCGTTAAGAAATGCAAGGACTGAAGTTGTAATGAACAGAAAAGAAAAGAAAACAAAGAAAACAAGATTTTTTCCTAAAGTAACTCTCTTTTTTTGAACAGCCCTTCTTCAAAGAAAAGAAAAGAAAACCATTTTCTCTTAAATGAACTTCTTTTAAAAGGAATTTTACAAAATAAAAGAGAGAAAACCATTTTCTTAATTTAAACTCTTATGAAACGTAAGAACTATAAGAAACGTAAGAACTGTAAGGACTGAAATGAAAGAATGGACTGTAAAGAAAAGGAAAGGATTGTAAAGGAATGAATAGACTGGACTGAATGAATGATGTATGAAAATACGTAACGGCCACATGGACTGAAAAGGAATGGTACCAAATGAATGGACTGTAAAGGGGCAGATTGCAATGCCGGGTAAGTAGTACTGGTAGTGCACCCAGTGCTGCACCATGACAGAATGGATTCCCAACCCGTAGCCACGGGCTGAATTGGGTCCAAAAGACCGCTAACCCCAGCACACTGGACGTAACAGTGTGCAATGGCCAATGAAAATGAAACTAAAGAATGGATGCATGTTAAGAAAAAATGCATGTATGTGTGGATGAATGAAATGCATGAATGAACGTAAGTAAGGAAAGATGAATGAATGAATGCATGTATGCATGAATGTATGTAAAAGAACGAATGCATGAAAACATTCTTTAAGAAATGAAGGCAGTGATGCGTGGGGAACTGTTTTAAAGAAGAAAGCATGTTTATAAAGAAAAACGCCACCTCGCAACGTTTTAAAACAAAAAGATAGACGTATGCATGCTAAGTACGATATGTAAGTACGGAATGATAAATGCATGACTAAAAAGCTAAGTTATTATATTTTGACTGTATGAAGTAATGCGTACGAGTCATCGACTCATTTTAGTTTTTATGTGTACCCTCCCAGGCATAAGATGAGCATGACAGGTCAGGATGGGCACAGCCCAAGGGGGAAGAGCACGAAGGCCTAGGCAAGATATTTTTACATGAAAACTTAAATTATGAAATTTAATGTTTTTCGCTGTAATCTTTTAATAAAGAAAATGAATTTTATTTATAGCATGGAATCTTTTGTATCCTGGCATGAATGAAAAATGATTTTAAAAGGAATAGTAATTCCCGTCGATTTTTATCAAAATCGAATATGAAAAGGACCCACCATAAGGACGAGCGTTACAATCTGTAACGATATGCACTCCCACTCTCCCTCTAACCCAACAAGACGAGCCATCGACAAAGACTTGCCAGGGCTTCATAGTTGTGCAAATCCAGTTCCTTTGGGGAAGCCTGTGACAAAAACTTGTTGCGCCTAAACTTTGACTCAAACTAATGAACCAAAAATTTAGTGTAGTTTTACCTACAAGTATACAGGTGTTGTAATACCTAACAGGGTTGAATCCACAGGGATTGACTTATGTGATAAAGAAAATGAACTCAAACAAATGAAAAGAAAATACTAAAAGAAATGTGTGATCGAATATAAAATGGGGTTATTGAGATAATGATTTTTTTTTACGTAATAGAATAAAACCAAAATGATAAAATGTATTGATATGGAAAAAGACTAAGGTTTCGAGGATCCGTTTAATAATTTAAAATATTGTTTTCAATCGAATTACTTCAATTAAACTAGAATAATGATTCTGTTTAATTGGAAGATTTAGCATTTAAGATTAAGAAAAATAGTCACTAATGATTGAGCATGAACAATTGATGATTAAAACATTCACAAATCTATTTGAATATCACAGAAATTCCTCAAGCATTCACTGTATTTAGAAATCACAATGAATCAAGATAAATATGTAAATAATCAAAATATCCAATAATAAAATCCTTCAATCGATCAAGCTCACAAAAATAAATTTTACATCGATCACAAAACAATGTTTAAATCATTAAACTTTATCTCTAACCTTAGTATGAAAATTTAGCCAACCATGTTCATCACAAGTGCTATAAAAGTTAAATAAACATTCTCCATGATAATATTAACATAAAACACAAGCTAAAATGAAAACAAATTAGATCATAAAACAGAAAATTGAGCCGAAAAGAACTCCCCTAAAGAGCAGTCTGTCCCGCAGCTCCGAACGAAAATTTCCCTACTCTCTGCGTTGCCTCCCTCTTTCACGTGAACCCAGTTTTTTTTCACGTAAACCTGGTCAACACCAACAGCTCCTCTTCCGTCCAAGTCAGTTTGTTTGCTTCAAACTAGCTCTTTCGTTTGTTTCTCTTGGCTCTGTTGCTCCATCTCCCTTCTTCCTGTTTTTTAGCTCTGTTTTTTTCTTCTCTCGCTCAGCTCACAACCAGCAAGCCCAAGAGACCACCTGCTATCCAGCTGCTCTCACAAAAGCTCCAGTTCACCTTAGCTGCAGTCCGAAGCTCCTACGTGATCTCTTCCATGTCTCTGTTGCATCCAAAAGCTAGCCGAAGACCCCAGATGAAGAGTCCCTCACCCTCCGTAAACACAAGAAGCTCCCCTTTCTCTACTGTCTGTAGCTCCTTCCTTACACTCAACCCAGGACCCTCCTTTTCTGTCCAAGTCTCCCCAATACGAAAATAAAAATCTCCTAGTTGGCCATCCGGAGCTGCTCTATTTCTTTACTTTAAAAATAGAACTGAACGACCAGACCAACGTAAAGTCCCTTCCATAATTTTTGCCTCTCTCATAACCACTCCTACGTGTAAGAGTCCCCCCTACCTTCTCCCCAAGCTCTCTATTTATTTTCTTCTCCTCCGTAATCTCTCTCCTGCCTTCCTCTCCCTTCTTTTACATGAACCTCTATTGTCGTCATCAGAAAATTTCCAAGTGAAGAAAAAAATCACCCTTCATTGCCTCCGTGATTTTCGTTCAAACCATCTGTCCAAGTTGAAGAAGAATACAAGCCTAAAATGCTCTTAACTTTCCATAAAAATTGACCCGAACAGAAGCCTGTGTTTTTTTTCTTTTTATTCTTGGCTTTCCATAAAACCTCTCTTTATTTTCTCCTTCTAAACTTTCGTTCCAACTCCTCCGTAAAAATAGCCTCCTCCCTTTTTTTTTTATTTCTTTCGTTTTATCTCCGTCAACGTAGAGAGTTTTTTTTTCTGCTCTTGCGTCGCCCACCTCTTTTTCGTAACGTGCCTCCTCGACTTTCAGTCTGCCAGCCCCCTCAACTTGTTTCTGTTTTCTTCCTTTTCGGTGGTTTTACGTTGACAACGTGCCTCTCTCCATAATTTTCATTCCATTGTTTTTCTTTTTCCACACTTGCTTCTTCACTTTCAGCCTTCTTCTATGACTTTCACTTTGCATGTGCTGTCCAACGAACTATTTTCTTCACCGCGTGCGTCTATGAACATCCCAAGTAGGAAAGTCATCCTCATTTTGTATTTTTTTCATCTGCCCAAGTCCACCATTTCCTTCCTTCCCTTTGTTTATCTTCTGCATATTTCTTTATGTTTCCTCTCGATTAGCAAGCGCTTTTGGTCCAAAGTTCCAACCGGATTTCATGTGAATTTTATTCAAGCTGAAAATAAGGAGATAAAAAATAACACTTAGAAATAAATTAAAAGAAAAAATAGATTATCAAAAATATGTTATATATGTGAGGGAATATTCTCCAATTAAATCATAGTTATAAAACTAAGAATAAACATGATATTAATCAATTAAAAATCACAACTTGTATTTATGCTTATTAACTATTTTTTCATCTAAAACCAATACTAATGTCACGAAACATTTAAAATACATTGGTTTTAAATATATAAAATATGCAATATTTCAACTTAATCACCTGTGAACTCCATGACAAAATTTGCCAGTAATTATCCCTTCATGGACGTGCGTGGAGCATATTCAATGTCAAACTCAGTTAGTTCCATAGCCCAATTGGTGAGATGGCCTGAGGCATCCAGTTTCTGCAGGATCTTTTTCAGGGGGTCTCGGTGAGGACTTTGATCAAGTGGGTCTAGAAGTAGGGTCGGAGCTTTCAAGCAATTTCCACTAGAGCGAAGGTGAGCTGTTCGATGTAGGGGTATCAAGCCTCCACCCTCCTATAAGCTCGATTAACATAGTATACCAGCCGCTGATGCCATCATCTCGTACCAAGGCCGAGGAGGCCGCCGGCAGGGAGACAAATATCTATAAGATTAGGACCTCCCTGCACCTAGGTTGGTTGTGCAAAGAAGGGCAAGTTAAGTATTTTTTTAGGGTGGTGAACGCCTCATCAGATTTCTCATCCTAGTCTTGGGCTTTCCATAACACCTTGAAGAAAGGAAGGGACTTGTTGGTTGACCTTGATACAAAGCGGTCGAGGGCCATCACTCGGCCTGAGAGCTTCTGGACGTTGTTAATGCTCTACAGGGGAAGCATATCATGGATGGCCTCTACTTTCTCTGGGTTGGCTTCAATTCCCCATTCAGACACCATGAAACCGAAGAACTTCCCAAAGCTCACACCAAATGCGCACTTTGCCGAGTTCAACTTCATCTTGTACCGTCTCAACATTGCGAAGGCCTCTCGAAGATTGTCACGATGCTGTGCTAGGTGTCCACTCTTTACTAGCAGGTCATCCACGTAGACCTCCATACTTCTCCTAATCTAGTCCTTGAACATGCAATTGACTAACCGTTGGTAGGTGGCCCCCGCATTCTTCAAGCCGAACATAATGGCTGAGTAATAGTATAGCCCCCAGTTTGTGATAAACGATGTTTTCTCTCCCTCATTTAGGTTCATGTGGATTTGATTATGCTCAAACTAGGCATCCATGAAGCTCAGCATGCAATGACCCACTGTCAAGTCCACAATAAGGTCAATGCAAGGAAAGGGGGAAGCTGTCATTTGGGCAAGCCTTGTTCAAATTGGTGAAGTCCATGCACATTCTCCACTTGCTGTTTGGTTTCTTTATGAGCACCATATTGGACAGCCAATCTGGGTAGTGCGCTTCCCGTATGAAGCTTGCCGTGAGTAGCTGGTCAACCTTTGGAGCAATGATGGTGTTTTTCTCTACACACTAAAGCTCCTACGCCTATGCCTTATTCCTTTGGCCCTAGGGTGCACACTTAGATGATGATGCATGATCATTAAGTCGATTCCAGGCATGTCTTCATGACTCTAGGCGTAGATGTCGCAATGCTCCACGCGGAGATGTTGTAGGCAGCCCTCGTTTCAATGTTCATCCCTGTGCCAATCCTGGTAGTGCTTTTCGATCAGTTTGGGTCCAACAAGACTAATTCCAACAGTTCATTCGACTCTACCTTCTATAGCACATGTTCATCTCGTAATTCACCCTCCACTGGGGTGCAATCCAGTGCAAGCGATAGAGCAGCCTGTGCTTCCTCCCTGGCATGAGTGACACCAGTTTCCCCTTCAGTGACTCACAGCTGGTCGGCAATGCTATCACGCATCTCCTTCTCCACCCCTTTCAGTTGTACTATTTCCATGATCTTTGCTTCTATGTTTATCTGTGTCGGTGTCTAGCCATGCTCTTGAGTTGTATGAGAATGGGTTCATGCAAGCATATGAAGGACACGCAGAAGTTTTCTAGGATCCCATAGACAAGGCCACTGTTGACGTCATGTTTTGTAAGCTTTTGGACCAAGCCCTCAGCAGCTCGAGTCTTTGGGCCTGCAAACAAGTGAGACACACCAGGAGGTGGCAGCAGTGGTGGTGGCCTGGGAGCCTCCGATACCTAAGTCTGTAGTACTCGAAGAAAGGTGCAGGAGAGTTGTATGAGTAGAGAGAGTCAAGAAAGTCTAACCCCTATTTTGGTGTCTTAGAGTTGCTTTCATACTTGCGTTAGGGATCAAAGGCCCATGCCTTGTCGCTGGGGTGGTGTTTTCTCCATGCCATGCCTATTTAATGCAGCGAGACCCTTGTCTAGTCTAACTGTCGTGGGTGTGACGCTTCGAGTAGCTCCTATAATAACCCGCTCTTTCTTTTTTCTTTAATTACAAGCCTCACTTTATGTGACGTACCTCGATAGCATGTTTTAGATGATAGCAAGCGGATTTTAAAGCAAGTTCAATATTTTAAAGCATACGATTTAAATATTTTAAAAATATTTATATGTGATATTTCCATTGTTATTAGACTAAATTTCTTTTTAAATAACACAATTATATTATTTTTGAAGAGCTTCAAAAATATTATAATTGTGGCTAATTAATTAAATTAAATGTTACGAGATTTAAATTTTTGTTGAAAACTCTAAATTAATTTAAATGGTTTTATTCTCTTTAAACAACTAATGAGACTTCATCATTTTAATTAATGATGAAGGAATATTATTTTATAAAGTTTAGTTTATAAAATAATATTCTATTTTAATTTCTCTCAGTATTTTATTTTAAATAAAACATTTACACATTTTCAAATCAGTATTTAAACTCACCATTAAATCTTTTTGTAGATCTCAAAATAAAGGACCTGGATTAAATACCCAAGCCCCTCTCTTTTTCTCCTCACTTTTTCATTTCCTCTTTCTCTCTCCTCTCCCTCTCTCCCAGCCCGTCATGCTGCTTCCTCTCCCTCACCCGTGCAGCTTCTTCTCCCAACCGGCGCCACCACCAACCGCCCAGCCTCACCACCACCACCGGCAGCTCCCCCTCTCGCCGACAAGTCCATTCCCATCGGTGGTGAGTCCCACCAGCAACCCACTCTCTCTCCTCCTCCCTTCAAGCAAATGGATATGAAACCCATTTATCTCCTCCTAGCGTCGCCGTACACAGCCAACGTGGCCACTAAGCACCACCAACAGCTCCACCACCTCATAGGCTTCCCTTCCATAGCCTCTCCTTCCTCTAGCTCCTTCTCCTCTCTCAAATCACTCCTCACGAAGCCACGACCAAACCACACGGGTTTCACCCAGTGCACCACTGTACATGGCAACTCAGGTCGCCGCACCTCACCAGCAACCTCCCCCCTTCACCAATGACTAGCCCCCACCAAACCCACCTCCTCTCTCCCTCCCCTTGACACACACACACATAACCCATAAATGGGTCTCCTACATGGCTTCACCACCACCAACACTCTCCCCTGACCACCATGGATCCTCATTGAGCTCCTCCTTTCCAACCCAGTCCGCACCTCTCACACGCACTCTCACACTTGCAGATGCAATGTTTATGGCGAGATGCCACCGTGCTCCTCCACCTAGACCACCATGAGGCCATCTTGAGCCTTTCCAGGACCATGCCTAGCTATCCCTAAGCCCAAACTGCCACATTACATGGTGGACAGCCACTTTACATGGCTAATCACCACTGTACTCAGTTTAACTGTCACGTACTACTCCTCTGACGCTTTGATCGTGACGGGCAGTAAGAGATGCATGGGTTATCCTGTCAATGGTATAACCCTTTATCTCTCGTTATTTATGATATATGTTAGTTAATAGGTTGTGGGCTATGTTGTTAGTATTGTGGAGTTCGTTGTAAAGTGTGGCTGTGGAGTTCGTTGTGAAGTGTGGCTGTGTAGTGAAGTGTTGGGCATAATTGTGTAGTGTTGTGGACTATGCTATGAAGTATGAGTGTGAGGTGTATGCTATAGTAGTGATACGACGTGGTGTGTAAAGGGAGTATACGTGGAGAGTACTCCATGTAGTGCAGTGACGCACCATGTGACGTGCGTCATAGTGATGTGTGGAGTAGTGTGAGTGGAAGAGAGTACACATGGCATGTGCTCGGTGTTGTGTAGTGATGCACCGTATGGCATATCGCGAATAAAAGGATGGTTGCGTAGTCGAAGAGCATAAAATGTACCGGGTAGCGTCGGGAACTATGTAACAATGTCCCAAAGTAGCTGTGGCGTTGCTTGTAGTCCGAGGTGACAGGTGTCACCTGTGACACCTCGTTTTTACATGTATTTTCACTGAAGGAATATTTTAATTTAATTAAAATAATAGTTCTTTTATTTTAAATAATCAGATTTTAATTAGATTTTAATTGCTATTGAATTTAAATTGCTATTTAATTTATTTTAGCTTGTCTTTGGATTTAAAATTAAATAGTTAGTCTTTACTAGTTAATTATTATATTTTAGCTTTACGTGGTGTTTAAAATATTTTCTTGGTTTTATTGCTTTTAAACTTATTTTCGTTGGATCAGTTGTTGGACTCCAGAAGTGAGGATTGGACCTCATTTCTTTTCCTTCAACTTTTCTTTTATCTTTTTCCTTTTTCCTTCTCTTTTTTCTTTCTTTTTCTTTCTTTCTTTTTCTCTTCCCCCATGCGATTTCCCTTCCTCCCCGTGCTTCTTCTTCTTCTCTCTCTCCTCACCCACGCCGTCCAGCCCTCCACCCCCAGCCCACCGCCGTCCGGCCGGCGTGGCCGACACAGCCACCAGCAATCGAACCCCCTCGGTGAACATCCCCACCGAAAATCTCCCCCATCCGGCCAGCCGTTAGCCACCTACAACCCACCTAAGCCGCATGTTTTTTAGCCGTTTCCAGCGCCGTCGCTCCACCTCCGGCCACCACCTCTTCACCACTTCTTCCCCTACCTCTTACCGTCCTAAGCCACCCATTTCTAGCCTAGATCCGTCGCCGGAGCAGCTCCCACGAGCTCAACTCCGATTTACCCGTTTTTGCCTTCTACTGGCGTTTTCGCCGTCACTCACGGCAAAAGCTCACTTCCCTTAGTTTCATAAACATCCCTAGACCATTCCCTATCAATTTGGTATCTTGGTTTGTCCCCGTTCAAAAGTGGGTATTTTACAACCCACGGCCACAGTGCATTTGCACTGTTACGTTGCTTTTCTTTCACCGTTTGCTGCACGCCAATCCTTCGAAAAATAATATATAGCGCTATAAGTATTTTCCAAACTTCATTTTAGATTTAAATGTATTATTGTCTTTACAATAATTTATTTGTGATCTGGTTGGTTATTCTGGACTGAGTCCGAGGAGTCGAGGGTCGGTTGGAATTGAGGAAGGAGTTGTTTGTTGGTTGTTATAGATGTTTGGGATATGTTGGTTATTTTATATGATTTTAATTGCATTGCATTGTGCATGCATATTCATGTGTTTTTATTGAAAATTGAGTTTATCGTGTAAATGGATTTTCGGGTGCGTACGTATCACGAGCCCAAGCCGGGATGGGTTATTATCTCGGTGGAGCTCCTCTGGTCAGTTCGGAGTGGATAAAACTAAGTGACATCCCCTGGGTTGTCGCTGGGCGACGACCGGATTGCACGATACGGTAACGCTGGCGGGGACTAGAGGATGGCCTGGCCAGGTACACGTTGGGCACGAGTCTGGACATCTCTCATGTAGGTGTCACACGCGTAGTCGTTACCTGCGGTGTGGCACAGAGCCAGAGTGTGCGGATGATCCCTAGGGGAGATCATGGTGCATGCATAATCGGTTTGGTTTTATGGTTTTCGGATATGGGCCATTTTCTGGAAAAATGGCGAGGATGTGTTGAGGCTTTGTGATCCATTTTCTGGGAAAATGGTGGTTTATGGATTTGGGTCATTATCTGGGATAATGACGAGGAATGATTTAAAGGAAAGGTTTTGGGCCAAATGGTACTTTTGGCGTGCGTGGAAAAATATGGTTTTTGGGACATGTGCATTGGGCATACTTCATGCATATTGTTTTGGTTGTAATATGTTTTTATCTTACGTTGTATGGATTTTACTTACCTGCGGCATCATTTTTGATACCACAGATTTTGATGCAGTTTTAGAGGAGGAGGCTGAGCCCGAGGAGGCGGCTCCACCGGAGGAGTAGCTTGGATGGCTTTTATATGTTATATTTGTCGTTGTTTTTATTAGTATGTATTTGGATTTGAGACGATGTTGATCATGTTATGTTTTATTTACGCTTGTTTTTGAACTGGTTTGTTATTAAACAAAAATTCTGGTACTTAGTTTTATGACTTATCTATCCGCTGCGTGTTTTTATTTGTATACATTTTGCATGTGCACACACTTTTGGCACTTGGCGATGGGATGTGTGACCGTGTTGTCATCATCCCGACGTCTCGATTTCCACGTGGCCGTACGTGGGAGTTGGGGGCATCACATCACCTTGTGGTTGACTTATGGCTAAGAGTATGTGTGTAAGTGATGGAAAAATGTAAGAGTAGTGTAGCAGAAGCATGATGTGCCTCGTGCTATAACTTGGGATTAGTCTTGAGCTACGTGATGTGACAGAGGTGCAATTGTGGATGTAGTCCTCTTGTTAAGTGTCAGGATGAACTTGTACAAGGCCAAGAAGTAGGAAGAATCCAATCAACCAGGTTTGAACAAGTTGGTATCAGAGTATGGAGCTTGTTTATACAAGCGGGCGTTCATTGGACTATAAGTTGGTCTTAGGTAATAAAAGGGATAAGGTACATGTGCCTCTGGCGAAAAATGTGTGCCAGACAGGTTTACCATATGTAATGAGTAATCTATCCTCAGCATGGTTGCACGATGTTAAGTCTCAGGGTTGGCTTAAAGTCATGTGGCATGTATGGATAAGAATGAGGATTGAGTATGGGCTAGGATACATGAAGATAGTAATGGGTAAATTGTCTAGGACTGGGATGCATGACTTAGTCAGTCTAAGTCATGCGTCGACATGTGATTGATAGAAGAATAAGATGAAGGTCTTAGTATCTTAACCCTAAAGCGAATCACGGAGGTTCACTTTAAGGAATAAGACCCCGAAGATTTTACTATAGTAAATGGACGTAAGAGCCCAGAGATGGATGGAGTGTTCCAAGTGAAGCATAGTTCTATTTCTAGTATAGTTACTTATGCATTAGATAGAGAATGACGTAAGGTTATGTGTATGCATGTAGGTTTCCATCTGACATGCACACAAATGGACTGCATGGAATGAGTATGGCATGAAGTCCAAGTAAGTATTGCATTCATACTCTTCTAGTGTTTTCTAAATAGAAGAAAATGAAAATGAAACGCCTTTCTTTAAGAAACACGCTTTATGAAAAAGAACGCTAAGTATAAGTTTTCAAAAATATGTACGTAACGGCTCTCCTTGGCAGCCCGCTTTCATGCACCTAAAGTAAGTAAGTGTATGCATGTGGATGGATGCTATAAGTGGTACGTATTGTATGTATATTCATGAAATGAAACGAACTAACATTTTAAATGATGCACGAACTGACGTTTTAAATGATGTCATGAAAGAAAACTATTTTAAAATGTCTCATGCTTTTAAAATGACTTTTATGAATGAAAGGACTGTACGAACTATAAAGAAGTGAAATGAATGAATAGACTGTAATGGAATTAATGGACTAAAAAGAAATGAAAGGACTTAAATGAATGAATGAAATTAATGCTTAATGTATGAAAATATATAACGGCCACATGAATGGAATGGAAAAGGTACCAAAAGACTAGACTGGGCAGATTGCAATGCTAAGTAAGTAGTACTGGTAGTACACACAATGCTATACCCTGACGGAATAGATTTCCAACCCATGGCCACCGGTGGAATCAGGTCCAAATAACCGCTAACCCTAGCAAAGGGGGCGCAATAGTGTGTAACAGCCAATGAAAGCAATAAAAAAGAATGTATACATGTTAAAAAAGAATGCATGTATGTATGGAAGGATGTGTGCATAAATGTATGTAAGAAAAGATGTATGCATGAACAGATTCCTTAAGAAATGAAGGCAGCAAAGCATGGGGAACTATTTTAAGAGAAGAAAACATTTTTTTAAAAAAATCCCACCTCGCAACATTTTAAAATGAATTGCATGTCTATGCATGATAAGTATATGATATGTATGGAGTGATGAATACATGACTGAAAATCTATATTCTTATATTTTAACTGTATGAAGTAATGCTTACGAGTCATTGACTTATTTTAGTTTTAATGTGTGCCCTCCCAGGGACAATATGAATATGACGGGTCAGGACAAGCACAACCCAAGGGGAAGAGAATGAAAGCCTAGACAAGATATTTTGTATGGGATAATTTTTTTATAAAATTTAATATTTTCCACTATAAACTTTTAAATTAAGAAAACAAGTTTTATTTATAAACATGAAGTCTTTTGTATCTTGGCACGAAAGGAAAAGAAAATTCAAAAGCAACTGTAATTCCCGTCTATTTTTATTAAAATCATTCTAAATGACCCACCACAAGAATGGGTGTTATAGCTCCGGCAGGGACCCGAACGTCATGTATTCTCTCCCTTCCGGGCTCGAAAGGTCTCATTGGGCCAGGGTTTACTTGGGTTGACTGGGTACCCCTTGTCTAGGCCTATATTCTTGTGCTTTAGGTCCCCGGGAAAAATCCCCCCAACAAATATTATCTTTTGACATTAATATCTGATCTAATTCTTTAATATTATCAACGTATATTCCTTTTATAAATTGGCAATTCTTCATTATATATATACACACACACACATACATGGTGCACACTTACATATATATACATATATTTATTCTATTAGTTATCAATTTATATATAGATATAAATATATATATATATATACACTTAATCTCTAAATGATATAATAAAACACACACCAGTACCAAAATATTCATTTCCAATATTTAAACTGCATTGGTCACAATACGAAACTTAAAACATTAATTGGTTAGAATACCATCCAATTCTAATGAAAGAATGAAAGAAGAAATTAAAATAGAAAAGTCGAGACGAAAAGTAAAGTACATCAGGAAGAGATAATGCCATGAGATCATTGCGTCATGCCTGTTTGGTATTTCTATCCATCGTTTTTCACTATATGTTTGAGCTGTAAAATTGCATAGTTTAGTTATTTAAAACCAAGTTATTTCAACTGCTTCGTGACATTATTATTAGTTTTAGATGGAAAAATAGTTAATAAGCATAAATTCGAGTTGTAATGTTTAATTGATTAATATCATGTTTATGCTTAATTTATAACTATGATTTAATTGAAAAATATTTCCTCACATATATAATATATTTTTAATAATCTATTTTCTTTTCAATTTATCTTGAGTGTTATTTTTTATTTCTTTATTTGCAGCATAAATAAAAAAATCAAAGGAAATCCGATTCTGAGCCACGACGCATGCTATATGAGTTTTTCAAAGCGGTGGATTTGGGCAGCTGAAAATATTAAAGGAATTGTCGGTAAAGAATGAAAATCATGGAGCACGTCGAATGAAGAAAGAATAGCTGCTATTTTACGGAATGATTTTGTTCCGTCGGCAATTGTGATTTTTTTCTTTATCCTTGGGATAAATTCTTATCAAAAAGAGGAGCCGAAAAATAAAAATAAGGTGAGTTGAAAGAGAGACGTGGGAGAGTTTTCTTCTACAGAAAATCACCGAAAATTGTGGGCAGTTCAGTGAATTACGTAGAGAGGTTTGCTTTGACTTAGGAAGCTGGTTTTACCAAAATAAAAGGAAACCGAAAGAAGAGAGAGACGTTGACGGGCCGAAAGAGGAAAAGAGAGTTGGGCGTGAAATGAGGAGCTGATTGAGGCATGACTTATGGGGATTTATTTGGTTGGTGGAGGTACGTGAAAAAAGAAAAGGGGAGCTTACGTCGGTTGATCGTCTGCTGGCTTGCAGGGGTCAACATTTACGGAAAGGAATTCTAGCTGGATGTGGGTTTTGAGCTGAGGAGAAAACAAACGTGGAAGACTGGGGAGTGGGCTGGAATAGAGAATAAAACAAGGAGAGAGCAAGCTGGAAAGTGAGACTTTTTGGGGGTCTTCCGCTAGCCTTGGACGGACGGAAACGAAAGGAAAGAGAGGGTAGTTTTACGGAGATTAGTTACGGACAGCAGGGGACGGTTTTGAAGATGAACTTCAGAGCGTAGAGAGTTTACGTGGGCGTGAATCTGGAGAGTGTGTTATGTTTTGGAGTTTTTGACCAAGCTAATGGACATATCTTGGTCCGAAAATTTTATGGAGTGTTCTTAGAATGTGTTTAAGAGTTTTCATTGAGGTTTTGTTGCATGAATAAAGATTTTGATGATAGATTTTATTAGATCTAGAAACATGAAAACTGGAAGTGGCAAAACAGTTTTTATTTGGATAAAGTTTGAATATTTCGAGGTTTGATCTTACTCTAAAGGCTTTGATATTTTTATATGATGATCCTAAGTCTCTTATTTTCATGTTAGGATGTTATTTTGGAGATATTTAGTATTAGTTTCAAAGATATGATTTTTCTATGCAAGAGAATTTCGGTTAGGCCTAAGATTTGATGTTTTTAGGTTAGATCCATGTTTTATTGGGTTTTAGCCATGTGATTTTAATTTTGATGGTTGGATATTCTTTAGGACACGTTTTTAAACCATGTGATACTTTATTTCAAAGATCTCACCTTCTTAAGCCATTGATCAAGAGATTTATCAAAGCTAGTTAAGAAAAAGTTTCTGTTTTTGGACTAAGTGTAAAATCAAAAACTTCAAGTGTTATTTTTGTGATTTTGGTGACTTTAGTTTGATGATTTAAAGCATGGTTTATCTGAGGATGATGTTATGAATATGTTAGAAGTAAGATTTGATTTTTTGGAATTCTTGGAGATGTTTTGATTTAAGGACAAAGCTTGTGATTCAAGTGTTTTGATCTTTTTACAAAAAAGTTTGGTGTTGATTATTAGCTTTTTCTAAATGGATGTTTTAAGTATGGTTTTAAACTTAGGATTGGAAGATGTTGTTGTAAAATTTTGGTTTAAGCATGAGTTTTGAAGTTGGAAGGAATTGTAACAAAAATCAAGAGAAATGGCCTATGGATGTTTCGGCCATAGTGTGTTTTCCATAGTGATGTTTTGTTTTAAATTTTTCTGAGTTGATATTTGAGTTTAGAACAAAATTTACATGAGGAATGTAAATTTTGGAATTTTTTGGAGTTAGGATATGAAATCCTTAAGTTATGGGTAAAATGGTCGTTTTCCCACATGTAGAGGGTAAAATGATAATTTTACTCTAAGATAACTTGTTTCCATGTTTCTAATTGTTAGTAATTAAATTTCTAACTTTTAGAATGACCTTTTACAGTTTCTCGTATATCGCACTTTATTCTCGTAGAACGTGACAATCGAGGTAAGTTAGCCTCTAACTTACTATCAGTTTATTGTGTATGTGTGATGGGTAAGAGAACTACAATTTATGTATGTATGTTATCGTATATGCCATGTCATGCTATGTCATTACATGTTTATCTGCTACGTATGATTTAATCTCTCATGAATAATTATCTGTTACATAATCTTTTCTATCATACAATGATGTATGTTATAAGTATGCCATGTTAAGTATGCCATGAAATGTTATGATTAAATCATATTGTGTCATTTACAAGTATACGCCATGTTAGAAAAGTATATGATATTAATTAATATCTCATGCATTAAGAAAGATAAGACATGTTATGTTACGTATAATACGTGGGGCCACAACAACTGTGGAGTACGTATTATATTTTATGTTACGTGAATACGTGGGGCCACAACAACTGTGGAGTACGTATTATATTTAATGTTACGTATATACGTGGGGCCACAACAACTGTGGAGTACGTATTATATTTTTATGTTACGTGTATACGTGGGGCCACAACAACTGTGGAGTACGTATTATTTTTTATGTTACGTGTATACGTGGGGCCACAACAACTGTGGAGTACGTATTATATTTTCTGTTACGTGTATACGTGGGGCCACAACAACTGTGGAGTACGTATTATATTTTATGTTACGTGTATTCATGGGGCCACAACAACTGTGGAGCATGAAGTATGGGGCCACAACAACTGTGGAGCATACACTACGTGAGACACAGCAATTGTGACACGTAGAATACGTGGGGCCACAACAACGTGTACGTAGTAAGTTGACAAGTGATGTAAGTCAAGTTTCAGATCAAGTTCATGTTTTGTTATGTACACGTACATGTTATGTTCATGATCAAGTTATGTTCCAAGTTCATGTTCACATCATGTTAAGTTCACGTTTACAGTATGTCTCAAGTTCACGTTTATGTCATGATATGTTCAAGTTTATGTTATTTTCAAGTTCATATTTATGTTATGCATGTTTACGTTCATGCTACATTTCAAGTCCATGTTATGTTTTAAACTCAAGTTCATGTCATGTTAAGTCAAGTTCAGTTCACGTTTAAGTTCTGGTTATGTCATGTTATATGTCAAGTTATGCTATGCTTATGTACGACTTTACTTATGCATTTATGCTTTTACTGCCATGCATGCATCTTTAACCTGTGTGTGAGTTTTATGTTAACTTACTGAGATTTGTAATCAAATCTCACTGTGGTAGTCCCAACTACCATTCCCCCCGAATGGTAGATCTTGTTACAGGACCCAAAGAAGAATTGGAATCTGACCATCTGAATACGGTCATCTAGGCTACGGTGCGATGTTGATGATGGTATAGTATTTAACTTAGGTTATACTTGTACTTTTGGAGTTGTATCTCAAGTATTCTTTTGATCACAACCATTTTGGACTAGTGTAGTGATCACGGCTTTTTAGTATGTTTTTATGTATGAAATATGTTTCAAGTATTTGGGATATTTTTAGTTTGGTGCATAGTATTGCTAAAAAAAAAAAAAAAAAATTATCCGCTGCGAATATTGCATAATGCTAGATGCATGTTAGGAACATTGCATCTTATATGTCATGAACGGGGGCAGGTAACCTTGTGTTGCATGTCTCGACGCTTCAAATGTCCGTTCAATCCCAAGCGGAATTTGGGGGCGTCACAGTTGTAGTATCTTACGTTTCAGCTTTCACTCTCCAAAGACCAGGCCTCACATCTCCCTCTGTTTTTACGTGAACTACCCAGCTCCCTTTCCCTTCAAAACCTCTTGCCATTTTCGTTAGTCCAGCATCCAACAAAGCTGCAAACCAACTCCTTCCTCAAGTTCCTCTCACTGAACGTAAGCTCTCAGCTTCTCTCAACTCCTACGTAAACTCTTTCCTCAGCCCAGTCCGAAAACCACCAAAAACTCCCAGACGAAGTGTTTTCTGCGTTCCTCTCCCCCTGA
>QGSO01000556.1:0-28834 GCA_011037825.1 Carya cathayensis
CAAGAGAGAAATATCAGTTGAGACAGCTCGGAGCCTAGGTACCAAGAGAGAAATATCAGTTGAGACAGCTCGGAGAGTAAGAGAAATATGAGAGAGACTCACCGGCGTCGAGAGGTAATAGCAACTGAATCGACGGCGATGGGAACCGGCACACAGCAGAGAGACGATGGAGAGAACTGATTAGCTCACTATCGGTGAAGGGGTAAAGGATTTGGGAGAAAAACGCGTGGGCTGATTTTCGCATCATTTAACAGATTTAAAAGACTTGTTGCGGCAGTATATGTCGCTGTAATATATCATTTTTATGCCACAATAAAAAAAATTATTGGGGCGCAACTTATTAACGCGACATAAACCGCCGTAACAAGTACTTATTCCGGCGAACTAGACAGAAAATAATGGGAGGAAAACGGAAATTATACATTTCCGGCGGGATTTTACACGCCGGAAATATTTCCAGCCGGAATTTCCCACTTATATTTTAGTGTCATATCGGTCTGATCAAGGCATGGAACAAGGTTCGAGGCTTGAATCATGTGGACAATGAATCATATATCAGTCAAGTCAAGATAGCTCACTTTAGGCGATCGAGCCCCCCAACTACTTGGAGATTAGCAAGCATGCACTTTGTTCATGATCAATTCAAATGCAGTATATACCAAGTTTTTTGGTGCAGCTGTCAATTAAGCTGCATGGGATATTGCTGCATGCAGCATTCCGAATACCAGGCAAAAGAATCCATTTTTAATCCTAATTGCTGTATCGTGTCGTGTGAAAATGCTCATATAAATGCTAGATATCTATCTAAATTGTAACTCAGGAGCAACAGATTCATTAATTTAATAAAGAATTCGATCGAAATCTTACGGATCAATAATGTGAGAAAGAGACCCTCTTGTAAATCGAGACAAAACTCAAAAGACACTACACATAAGTTGATACGATGAATGTGACAACTGCAGACTAGTCTTTATGTTTTGGTACGTAACAAAGTTGCTGGAATATTGGCCTAAAGCCTGTCCTCCTTGGACTTTTCATTGATTTTACATTACATCAATATATCACCCTTCTGGATCTAATAGGAGTTTCCGGCCACTTGTCATATAACCCTTCATATATATTTGCCATATTGGCCTCCGGGGCCAATTTCTAGGCCCTAGGCGCTCTCTCGCCCAGGCTTAGGGCAGAAAAAGTATCGAACTTTTTAGTAGGTGCGAATATATTTTAAAGATTTAAACTATAGAAAAGGGATTTACAAAAAGTTTAGTATTGGAAATTAAACTAAGCCCAATTAGTTTTGGCCCAATAGCTATTTACTATATATTGTTAAAATAATACTATATATAGTTTTAAGGTGTCTAAGTTTTGCGTATTTTTTTTGAAAAAAAAAGTGAAATTTACTATTAAAAAATAATTTTTTTATGTGTATTCTAGATTTACCCTCTTTTGCGACACTTGTATATTGTATAATTGTAAATATCATTTATCGTATTGTTGTTCATTTCACTTTGATTCATGCTATTTTATCTTCTTTTTCTTCTTCTTCATTTTTTTTTCCCAGAAAGTCATGGATGCATTAATGGAAATAGGAGGGGGTAGAATACTAATACCCTCAACAAAAACTTTGAACAAGAGACTTATACTTAATAAAGCAGTGATTGAAGTCACAATGGCCAAAGTGTGGAGGTAAGAGAGCTAAGTTCCAAGAAGTGGGAATGAATACCTTCGTGATGACTTTTGCTAACCAAGCTGAAAAGCAACGTGTGTTAGAAGGAAGGCCATGGCTTTTTGACAACCATATGTTTGTGATTATGTAGTTTGATGGCTATACTCCACTACAGAGGATGAATTTCAAGCATGAAAGGTTCTGGGTACAGTTGCATGACTTACCACTAGCCTGCATGAACAGAGAACGAGAAGAATATATTGAAGCTACCACTGGTAGAGTGGAGGAGGATGGAAGTGGTTGGAGGAATTTTTTAAGGTTTTGATAGACATAGATTTGTCAAAACATTTGGCGAGAGGAAGAATCATAACTATTGTAAAAGGGAAGTCTTATTGGATTCCACTAAGGTACGAGAAGTTACCACACTTTTGCTTCAGGTGTTGGTGCATTATACATGGGGATCTAGACTGTAGGGGGAAAGGGGAGGGAGAAGCTAAATTTGGAGTTTGGTTTAGAGCAGAGCCAAGAGCAAAAAACAAAGAGGCTCTTAGGAATATGGATTGGGGTTATAAAAAACTCACAGAAATGTTGGGAGAAGAGAAATGGGTGACTAAAATAGCAAATTCTTCAATGGAGAAGGAGCTGGAAGGGTAGAGGGGAGAAGATGAAATAGAGGAGAATATTCTGAGTCAGAGTTGAGAAGAGAGGAGAAAAGGGAAGTTTGTAATGAAGAGTCAAAGCACATGGGGGAAAGAACCAATACAATAGATGTGACATCCCTCATTTCCTTATGTTTTTAATTAGCTATTTTGCTAATTATTTTATGGGTTCCTTATTTTAAATTGGTTATTATTATTATTGTTATGGCATTTTATCGTTATTACTGCCCAAGTTGTATAAATTATTTTAATGAGCCTTTTCTTTTTATTATTTATTGTCTAATATTTATTGGCTCTTTATTTCAAATTATTTTATTGTTGGATTTTACTAGTTTATTTTACTTAGTTGCTGTGTTTTTAAGTTAAACTAGTATTTTAAATCCCCAACGTTAGATCATTTTGTAGACCCCAAGACGAAAGGCTTGGAGTTAATTTCCTTTCCTTTTTCTCTTCTTTTTCTTGCCTCTTTCATCTCTTTCTTTTTCCCTCTCTCTTTTCCCTTCCCTGCACCCGACGGATAGCCTTTCCCTTTTCTCTCAACCGTGTGCTTCTCCTCCAGCCAGCCACCGTGTGCCATTGGCAGCGCCACCGCCCACCTCACCATCACCACTTCACTCCGATGAGCCCCCACTGTCGAACCGAGCCCCCACCTCACCGCCACCTTCTCCCATGCATGCACACACAAACCCAGCAGCTTTGGGTTTGTGTGTGCCTTTTCCTTCCTCCACTGCCAGCCCCACCGTTGGCCACTGCACCACCTCCCAGCAGCCTCTGGAGACCCCAACCACTGAACCCAGCCACCCATAGCCCTGATCTACCCCTCACGCGGCCTCCTTCTTACTCCTCCCTTGCACGTCCCATATTTGCTGCTAGGCCCACTGTGGACTGCCTTCTTGAGCCACCACTAGCTCCATCGACCCCCCCTTAGCCATCTCTGTGCTCAGCCATGGTCTCCCGCAGCTTTCCCTCTCTCAACCCGAATTGGGTCTTGGTGCACGGGTTCTCCATACCCACGACCAAGCTCCACCACCAATGACCTCTAGCCACCACCACCTGCCTCCATAGCACCTCCCTCAACCCTCCATGGCCAGCCAGCTCCCTTGTAGCTTCCCCCTCCATTTTCTAGTTTTGAGACCCACAACCAATCCATTGGAAAAGCACTGTCAATCGCTGCTCTACCATTTTTGGCGTCACCCATAGTCTTGCGCACCCTTGATCTTTTAGAGTTGCCTTTCCGTTATTGTAAGTAATTTTTTAAATAATTTATTAAGATTTAAATATATTTTTACACTAACTTTTTTCTGCAGTTTGATTGGTTGTGACGAGCTTTGGGTTCGAAAATTGTTGGTTTTATGGATTGTGGTTGTTGTTGGATGTGGGCCTTGGGTCGGATTGGAGGATGTGTTTATTTGTGGAGTTGGACTATGATTGGTGTATTTTATCTCATGAGTGATGTGCCATGACATCCATTATACTGTTGCATGCATTTTCATGTCTCATAATTGAAAACTGGGTTTTCATGTTGAGAATGGATTTTTGGGTGCATGTGTATCATGACCCTAAGTCGAGAGATGAGACATTATCTCGGTGGAGCTCCTCTGGTCACTCGAGAGCTTATAAAACTGAGTGACGTTCCTTGAGTTGTTGTTGGATGACAATGAGATCAGACGAGATGGTAATGCTCTCGTGCTGACTCCGTGGTCCCTCTGTTGACGGGTGCTAGAGGATGTTTGGTCACGAATGTGCTAGGCGTGGAGCTGGGCATTGCTCGTTATGAAGTCACATGCACGGTCGTTACCCGTAGTGTGATGAATGGAGCCAGGGTGTGTGGACGGTCCCTAGGGGATATTCCGTAGGGGAGATCATGGTGCATACGAGATAATTGGATATGTAGGCCATTTTCTGGGAAAATGGTGGATTTTGATAAATGGATTGTGGGCCATTTTCTGTAAAACTTTTTTGAGAAAATGGTGGATTTATAATTGTGTTGTTTTCTGGGAAAACAGTGGTTGCTATTTTAAATGGAGTTGTTTTGGACCAAATGAGATTTTTTGCGTGCTTTGAAAAAATGGTCATGTTTAGGAAAAAATGATGGTTTTGGTCTCATGCATGTTTCATCATGTGCATGCATACATGTTAGTTGTTTAAATACGTTTTTATTTCGTGGGTTGTTTGGTTGGTTACTTATTTACTGAGACTCATAATCTCATATGGTATTCCTACTCTACGGTTCAGTTTTATGGAATCGTATATTTTGATACAAAGGATGACGTTGAACCTGAGGGGTCAGCTCCACCAGAGGAGTGACTTGTGGTTGCTTTTTTATTTTTTATTTTTTTCTCTAAGCATGAGATTTGTTTCCCTTTTTGACTATGTAATTTGGCTTTTACTTTATTTTGCTAGATAACTGTATAACCTTTTTGAAAGGTTTTTATTTTTGGTGGTTTTGTATTTAAAATTATGGTACTTAGTTGACTATCTTTTATTTATCCGCTGTGATTTTTGCTGTACACTTTTTGCATGTACACATATTTCGTACTTGTTGTATGGGGTGCATGATTAGTGTTGTCATCATCCCGGTGTCACGATTCTCGCCTTTTCTTACGTGGGAGTCGAGGGCACCACAGATAGTATCAGAGCGGTTCGGCTTTGGGTTTAACTACATGTCCTGTAGATGTAGTATTAGAAAAATTTTAAAGCTTTAATTTGAAATTACTTTATTTTATATTAATTTACGTTACTTTATTATATTTTGTTTTGTTTTATTTTGAGTTGAAAAGTATGGTTAAGGGTTACGCTATGGTCGGAAGATGGTACGACCGATAATGCTATCAATAAGTATGAATATTTAGTGTAGTAGACTTGAACTCTTAGCGATTTGGTTTTTTTTATAATATCGAGGCTTGAAGGGAACGATATGGTTTAGGCAATCCCTTTGGAGTAGGAACTAAAGTTACAACTGAGGAGGGGAATAGCTTTAAATCACTTAGAATAATTGAGGTCCTAGATTCCATAGAATTTATGAGATGAGTTTATAGAGTAGGAGGTTGTAAGTTCAACAAACTTCAAGGATAGATTTATAAGAATTTCATCTAAGGCTTGAGGCCCTATAGATTTTATGAAATCAGTTTATGGGATTTAAGGTGGTAGGTTCAACAAACATTTGAAGGATTATTTAAATTAGAAATTTTAGATCTTGCCGACTCTGATAAGCAATTTGATAACATTTGGGACTTTAGAATCTACAAGCTTTAAAAGGCAATTGTTTTTAGATCTAAGGTCATCGATCTTGCAGATTTCAGAAAACGATTCTTATATAGTTTAAAGTTTTAGAATTGCAGACTTGAAGGACTCATTTATAAAAAGATTTGAGTTTTTAATTCTGCAAACTTGGGATGCTAGCTTGACCTGTTTTGGAGATTGATTAGTCTGTAACCATTAACATGGGGTTGATCAGAGTTAAGTTATTGATATAGGCATTTTTAAGGAGAGTATTTCTTTGAGGATTGAAGATTTAGATCTAGTCCATGTATTTATCTGAGGATTGAAGATATTGATCTAGTTTGGAAAATGATTATTATTAGCTCGAGGTTATAGTGGCAGATTTTAGGAAATGATTCTGATCAAATTTAAGTATAATAGATGGTGCAGATTTAGGAAATGATTCTTGTTGATTGTGAGAATATAGGTTCAGATGATGGAAATTGTAGTAATGGATCACTTGTATGGTTGGAGGAGTATTGGCTTTGGCTAAATATGCATGAGATCGACACATAATAGTTGTGAGAGTGTATGGATTTCGGAGAGTATATGTCCTTGTTTCATTTTGGCTTGGAAGAAGTGGTTTTGGTAGGTGTTGAAGTGGATTCGATACAATAGTATTAAATTCAAGAGATCTTAGCCTAAGATTTTTGGTGAGTTGATCAGAGTGTATAGTCGAAGCGGGATACTTAATGAAGTGATGGTTGGCAGGAATGGTCGTTATCATCTTCAGGAATTAGTTGTGACTTGAGGTCACATAGGAATTTAAATTTTGAGGCTATATGTTCTACAAACTATTAGAAATGGATTCTTAGCAGGTTTAAGGTTTTTGTTGTTACAAAACTTTAAGCAATAGCTATTTGCTGATTTTAAGGATATATGTTAAAGCGATTGAGGGAATGATTCATGTGATGATAGAATGTGACCAAGTTAGGGAAAGAGTAGAAACAAGTGGGCGAGTTACCAAGAAGGTTTCAACAATGTTTCGGTGAATTCAATGGTGGTTGGTTTTGAGTTTAGTCACCACCAGATTAGATGATATTTAGAATTGAGGTGATGAGCTTTTAAGTGTATGTTGTTGGGGAGAAGTTTATAGGCGCTTTTATTGGTTGGTCGGGATGGGTTTGAGCCTTTTTGGGTATGTTCTTTACCTTAGATGGGACGTGTGTATTTTTGAGATGATGTTACTTGTTTTCAATTTGGGATGTTGAGGTTGATTGGTACTGGTTTTCTTTCAATGATCATGGATGTTGAATATTGATTTTGATTAAGGCAGTGAGAGCCAACTGAGGAATATGTGTGATAATTCATGGTTTTGGGAGAATATTTTATACCAAAAATGTGGTAAAAGTTTTCTTGTTAGTAGGTGTTGAGCTAGCTTGTACTCGGTGGTGTTAATTTATGAGGATATAATTTTATGCATTCTGGAAAAATTGTGGATTTATAATTGGGCCATTTCCTGGGAAAACGGCGGTTAGTATTTTAAATGGACGTGTTTTGGGCCAAATGAGATTTTTGGCGTACGTTAGAAAAATGGTCATTTTCAGAAAAAATGATGGTTTTGGTCTTATGCATGTTTCATCATGTGCATGCATACATGTTGGTTGTTTAAATAGGTTTTTATCTCATGGGTTGTTTGGTTGGTTACTTACTAAAACTCAAAATCTCACGTGGTATTCCTACCCTATGGTTTCATTTTATGGAATCGTAGATTTTGATGCAGAGGATGACGTTGAGCCTGAAGGGTCGGCTTCGCCGGAGGAGTGACTTGTGGTTGCATTTTTTTTTTATCATGTGATTTGTTTCCCTTTTTGACTATGTAATTTGGCTTTTACTTTATTTTACTGGATAACTGTATAACCTTTTTGAAGGACTTTTATTTTTGGTGGTTCTATATTTAAAATTATGATATTTAGTTGACTATCTTTTATTTATCCACTGCAATTTTTGCTGTACACTTTTTGTATGTACATACACTTAGCACTTGTCGTATGGGATGCATGACCTGTGTTACCATCATTCCGATGTCATAATTTCTGCCTTTTTGTACATGGGGGTCGGGGGCGCCACAACGAAAAAGGGGTAGCATGACAAAGAAGAAGAGGTGATAGAGAAAAGAGGGGAGGTGTCAATCTTGAGCTCACTGGAGGTGGGTAAGGAAGTGACTGTTACTACTTGCAAGAGTGACACAAATAGAAAAGGCAAGGTAAAATGAGCATGGAAGAGAAGAACCAGAGAGATAGAGGTAAACTTGTTGAATTACCAACTACTTTATCTCACACAAAAAGAACTTTGAGTTGTGAGGTAGATAAAAAGGAGGAGGGGAGGGATAGTAAAAAAGTAAAAAGGAATTGCAGTGAAGTGGAGGAGGAAAAATAGATAGATTGGAGAAGGCTGTCAAATAGCCCCATCAATCACAATGAAAACATTTAGCTGGAACTACCAAGGGCTTGGGAACCCTTGGACAGTTCAAGACTTTTGCCAAATGGTGCAGGACAAGAAGCCTAATGTAGTCTTTCTGATGGAGACTAAGATGAAGAGTGGTAGAGTAACAGATTAAAAAGGAGACTTAAATGTGAAGGGTGCTTCGTGGTTGAACCAGCTGGAAGAAGGGGTGGTTTGATAATGTTATGTGATCAATCGATGAAAGCAAAAGTGTTGAATTATTCACAAAGACATATTAGTGTCTGGATTACAAATGAAGAGGTGAATGAGAAATGGTAATTGATGGGTTTTTATGGGCAGCCTGACACTAGTAGGAGGGAAGAAGCATGGAAGTTGCTTGCCTCACTGAAACCCTCAGGAAACTATGGATCGTGTGTGGTGGGGTATTTGAATCAAATTTTGGCTCATGATGAGAAGATGGGTGGGAGGCAGAGATAAGAAAGACAAATGGCAAGATTCAGATAAGTGTTGGCGAAGGGGGGAACTGTTTAATTTGGGGTGGAGAGGAGATAAGTTTACTTGGAGCAATAAGCATAAAGATGAGTCTTTTACTAAGGAAAGACTAGATAGGGCAGTGGCAAATTCAAAGTGGAGGGGAATTTTAAAAGAGGGGGTGGAAGTGATGGCTGCCAGGAGCTCAGATCATAGGCCAATTCTACTTTGTATGAATTAGAGAGTAGGAAAAGGTTGGAGGGCAAGAAGGATATTTAGATATGAAGCAAATTGAGCTTTAGAGGAAGAATGTGATGATGTATAAAGGGAATAGAAGGAGAGCCATCAAATAGGTTACAGAATCTGTTGGAAGATAATAAGGGTGCTTTACTTTGGTGGAGCAAACAACTTGGAGCTGACAAGGGGAAAGAATTGAGAGAAAAGATAGAGATTTTAAAACAATTACAAGAGGATAAGGGTAGTCATAATGCAAAAGAGATAAAAAGAATCCAGAAAGAGATTGGGGCAGTGTGAGACAAGGAAGATCTAAAGTGGAGGTAAAGAGCAAAGAGAAACTAGTACCAGTTAGGGGACAGAAACACAATTTTTTTTTGTAGATGTGCTAATCAAAGGAGAAGGAAGAACAACATTAAATTGATAGTGGATGAACAAAACAAAAACCACTTAAGTCTTGAAGAGTTGGAAGGGGTTTTCAAAGGGTTTTTTGAGAAGTTATTTACCTCCTCAAAGCCAAGTAAAGTTGATATAGCTAAATGTCTAAAGAACATGGAGCCATGAGTATCAAGAGAAATGAATGAGAGCCTATCTAAGACATTTACCAGAGTGGAGGTAGAGGAAACAATAAATTAGATGGCCCATTTGAAACCACCAAGCCTAGATGGTTTTGTGGCTTGTTTCTATCAAAGTCACTGGCACATAATTGGAGATGAAGTAAGTAATGTTGTGTTATCATGGCTGAATGGTAATATACTTAACTTCTATATAAAATTTACTCATATTGCACTTATTCCAAAAGTTAAGAACCCAAGGCTGGCAAGTGGATACAGACCTATTAGCCTTTGCAATGTGGCTTACAAGATTACGTCTAAAGTACTGGCTAATAGGTTAAAAAAAGTGCTAACTTATGTGATATCTCCTAATCAAAGTGCTTTCATACTAGGGAGATTAATAACAAATAACATCATGGTGGCTTATGAGATTTTGAATACAATGAAGACAAGGAAGAAAGGTCAAATAGGGAACATGGCTATTAAGTTTGACATGTCAAAAGCATACGATAGAATATAATGGCCTTATCTGGAAGCAATAATGAAGAAATTGAGATTTTGGCAATGAGTGGACTGATTTGATCATGAAACGTGTGTCAACAGTGACTTACTCTATGTTGGTAAATGGCAAACCAAGAACAAAGGTACACCCCTTGAGAGGGTTGAGACAAGGAGACCCATTGTCTCCTTATTTATTCATTCTCTGAGCAGAAGGACTTATTTGAAGGGTGATAAAGGGGAGTGACAGTTGCAAGAGGAGGAACTAGAGTAAACCACCTGCTGTTTACTGATGATTGTGTACTATTTGGAAGAGCCAGGGTGGAGGAATGGTAAAAAATACAAGAATTGTTACTGAAGCATGAAAAAGCTTTAGGCCAGTTCTTGAATAAGGATACATCTGTAGTTTTCTTTAGCTCAAACACAAGGGATGAAGATAAAGAGAGGATTTTGGAGGTGGGGGCAGTAATGGGAGGAAGTTATGAGAACTATTTGTGTTTACCATCTATAGTTGGAAAATTGAAATATAATACATTTAGATGTATAAAGGAGAGAGTATGACAAAAAGTTAACAATTGGAGAAATACCTTCCTGTCATCAGCAGGGAAGGAAATATTGATAAAGGCTGTACTTCATGCAATTTCAACCTATACCATGAGTGTGTTCAAGCTCCCAAAAAATTTATTCAAAGAGTTAAATGTAATGCTTGCAAAGTTCTGATGGGGAAATCAACAAAAAAGTAGTAGTGTGCAATGGAGTTGTTGGGAGAAGATGGGAAAGAAAAAAGGGAAAGGATGCCCTAGGTTCAGGGATTTAGAAAGTTTTAATGTGGTTTTGTTGGCTAAGTAGGGGTGGAGATTTATTTGGAATTCAAATTGCTTACCAGATTTGCAGCATACCTTTAAGGAAAATGGATGTAGAAGATAAAGCTGTGTGGAGTCCATCTAAGAAGGGTCTATTCTCAATTAAAACTGCTTATTATGTGGAAGTTGATAGGAAAAAAGCTATCCAAGGTGGATCCTCAAAGGGAAGAGTTACTGACAACAGGTGGAAAAGTATGTGGGAGCTAAATGTACATTGGAGAGCAGGAAATGAATTAGTAGCCATGAAAAGGAATCTGTTTCATAAGAAAATTGTAGAAGACTCTTTATGTTTCACTTGCTTCAAGGAGGAGGAAATTGTGATGCAAGTGTTCTGGCAATGTAATGTAGCAAATGATGTATGGTTAGAGGCTACAAACATAGTTCAGAAATGGAAAACTGAAGAAGCTGATTTGCTGGTTCTATGGGAGAAGTTTATGATGAAGTTGAGCAAGTCAGATTTGGAGGACATAGCTACTGTAATGAGGAATCTATGGATAAGAAGGAATGAATTTATTTTCGAAGGGAAGTTCCAAAATCATAGCCATGTGATCAAAACAACAAGGGATGGACTTAAAGAGTTTCAGTTGGCTCAACAGTCTCTAATGAAGAACCAAGGAGTTAAAGCAAATAGGAGTAACTTGAAGTGGAAAAAGCTAAGGGAGAACTATGCGAAGGCCAATTGGGATGCAATATTGGATAAAAAAGACAGGAAGATGGAGTTAGGAATAATTATTAGAGATGAGGAAAGGGAAGTATTGGATGCCATTTGTGGTCAAAGAAGCAATGTAAGTCAGCTAGTTATAGCAGAGAGCCATGCTTTATGGAGAGCAATGCAAATATGTAGGGATCTCAACTTCGATAAGGTAATTTTTGAAGGTGATGCTCAAGTCATTGTTAATACAGTCAACGATGACAAAGAATAACTCTCCTATTTTGGGAGTGTTACAGAAGATGCAAAGAAACTTTTGAAGAGAAGAAGTGGTTGGAATGTGCAATTTGTATATAGAAACATAAATGAGGTAGCACACATTTTAACAAAGGAAACTTTACAATCAGAATTTGAGTTAGTTTGAATAGAAGAGGTACCAGAGTGCATAAAAGTTTTTTACTAAAAACTTTTAGTAAATGAGTGATATTGATTATAATGAAAACAAAGGTTTTTTACTAAAAAAAAAGGTAAAAAGAAAAGAAAAGAAATGGACCAAATAAAATAGTCCAGGCCCATAATATGGACAAATAAAGGTTTCCCTAACGTAGAGGTTTTCTCTCTCTCCTGCCTTGTGTAGGTTTGCATGGTCATCTTGCTTATCTGTCGTTAGGCTTTGCTCTATGCATGTTGTTTTAGCATGGATCACAGTATTGAGAATTTGTGTGCGCATCTATAGTTGATGGAACAAGAGGAGGAGGTCATTGTTGTGGAGGAGAACTCGTTGGGAGATGCTTTGGTTAGGGCTCAACGTTGCTTGTTATTCAAGTTACTAACGACAAAACACTTTAACAAAGAAGCGTTGAAATTGACTATGAAGAAAATATGGCGTCTTGTTTATTGCTGAGTTTGAAGATATGAAGGACAAGGATTATGTTAAACATGATGGACCATAGTTGTTCGATAAGCAACTCGTTTCGACTAGTTATATAGAGGGCCTTAAACAAACCCATCAAGTTCATTTATCAGAGGCTTTATTCTAGGTTCGTATCCATGATCTTCTAGTCATGTTTTGTAACTCTATTATGGGGAGACACATTGGTCAAGCTTTAGGAAAGGTGATTGAAGTGGATCTTGAGCATGATGAAATAGCATGGGGAGAATTTATGCGCATCCAGGTATGCATGGATGTATCATGGAAAGAAGGTATGCGTAGGTTCTTCTCATCCTGTTTGGGTAAGTTTTTCCTATGAACATCTCCCTAATCTCTGCTACTTATGTGGCTTACTGGGGCATTTGCACCGTGACTGTGAGTGTTGGTATGAGTTTATGGCTAATATGAAAGTTTCTAAATTTCCCTATGGGCCATGGCTACGAGCGGGGACTCTCGGTGGTGATGGGAATTTTATGCAAAGTCATTTCTTCTAGTAGTAGATGATGAGGAGTCATTGGAGCAGCCTGCTACCACGGCTGTCGGGAAAACATTGAGTAACCACCAAAAAGCAGTTATGGGGGATAACTCTCTTTTTGAACAAAACTTGGAGCCGAGAAAGCTTGGGGATACTGCTAATCCATCCGTTACCCAATTGCTGTTACAAATAGATAATCTTGGGGAGCAATTATCGGGGTTTGATTATGGAGAGGTTCTGGCCGATAAATCAGGAAATTCAAATGGTAACGGTTTGATGAAGGCCTCTGACAATGTAGTTTCGAAGGGGGGTATTTCAGTCATTACCAAAGGGGAGTGTTTGAGTAAACTAGTTGGTGGGAATGAAGAAGTTACACCCATGGATGTGCTTAACCAACAACATAATAGAACTCGAACATGGAAGCGTATTGCAAGATCCCAGGTAAAAGAAAATATCTGTCTTGATGCTAAAATTGGTTCTAAATGACCTATAGATGATATTGATGGTGGTGAGACCCTAAAAGTATGTAAGAGGTTAAAGAATAAGATAAAATTGAATGATGAAGGTGTTGAGCTTTCTCAAATGTTATCGGTGGTGGCTGTTGCATAACCCCATCGAGAGCAATGAAGCTCTAAAGCTGGAATATCCGAGGGCTTGGGAACCCTCGTGGTATTTGAACTCTTTCTAATTTGATCAGAAAAGAAGATCCTTAAGTTTTTTTTTTTCTTGTAAGAAACAAAACTTAAAGCTGCAAAAATGGAAATCTGTAGGGTTAAATTACATTATGCAAATTGTTTGTTTGTTGATGCTTTTGGTCATGGTGGGGGCTTGGCCCTCTTATGGAAGGAAGAAATAAAGTTGGCTATTCTTAGTTATTCTTCCTCTCATGTTGATACTATGATAGAGGAAGATTCAAAGAAGTAGTTTATAAGTGGGATATATGGCCAGCCAGAGGTTTCCCAAAGAATTGAAACATGGAACTTGATTAAAAGATTGAATAGAGGAAGCTTAGAAGCTTGGCTTGTCTTTGGAGACTTCAATGAGATTCTTTCACAAGAAGAAAAATGAGGAGGAAGAGATAGGCCTAACCATCAAATTAGGGACTTCCGAGATGTGCTGGGGGAATGTCAACTGAAGGACTTGGGATTTAGAGGGCCTAGATACACTTGGTGCAACAAAAGGGAGGAATCAACTTTGATTTCATAAAGGTTGGATATGTTTCTCGGAGATATGGCTTGGTGTAATATGTTTGAGAGAGTTTCAGTATTCCATGGCTCTTCCTCTTACTTAGATCACTTACCAATTTGGGTGGATGTGATGGGAATTCAAGCTAGAAGGTGAGGGCCTAAAACATTTAGATTCAAGGCTATGTAGTTGGGAGAAGAAACATGTTCTCAGATTGTGCAAGATTCATGGAGGATACAAGGAAGCCAGAATGTTTACAAGGAGTCATGGATACTATTTCTGGTTGCACTTCTAAACTGCAATTAAGGAATAAAGCTAAGTTTGGAAAAATTCAAGCCAAATTGCGTGAAGCAAGACTGATACCAAAATTTGTATATCAGAGGGATCCCCTAGTATTAAGTTTGAAAGACATATGTTCTGCATCAAAGGAAGTGCAAACATAGTTATCAAGGGAAGCAATTATGTGGAAACAGAGATCTCGAGCTCTTTGGCTAGTTGAAGGGGACCAAAACACCAAGTTCTTTGCTAAGGCATCACAAAGAAGAAAGAGGAACAACATTGTTAAACTTATGTATGAAAGTGGGAGCTGGCATGAAAGGGAGCAATGCAATAACCTCATTATTAATCACTTCACCTCCTTGCTTACTTTTGTAGGTTCTCACAATGCTGCTATTGCTATTGACATAATTGATACAAAGATTACTGTAGAAATGAATGAAGTCAAGAATACAGTGCAGAGGAACTGTGTAGAGCTTTAAAAGAAATGCATCCCTTGAAGGCCCTTGGTTCTGATGGCTTATCTCCATTGTTCTTTCAACAATTTTGGCCCTGGATTGGTTCCCAAGAAAATGAATCCCATCAAAGTCAATGACTTTAGACCCATTAGCCTTTGTAATGTTATTTACAAATTAATCTCTAAAGTCATTGCTAATAGAATTAAGCATTTACTGCCATCTGTTATTTCTGAAACACAATCTACATTCTTGCCTGGTAGGTTGATAACAAATAATGTCTTAGTGGCCTATGAAGTACTTCACTTTCTAAGAAGAAAAAAGAGGGGAAAGAAAGAGTTTGTGTCCTTTAAGCTTGACATGAGTAAACCTTATGATAGGGTTGAATGGGCTTTTCTTCAAGCTATTTTATGCAAACTGGGTTCCATGATAGAGTGATCCAACTTATAATGAGATGTGTGCTAAGTACTTCATTTTCAATCCTCATTAATGGGTCTCCAACAGGTCATATTATTCCCTCCAGAGGTTTGAGACAAGGACATCCTATCTCTCCTTATTTATTTTTATTAAAAGGTCTAATTGATTTGTTAAAGCATGTTGCTGCCTCTAATGCAATCTTTGGAATTCAAGTATGTAGAGGAGCCCTAATACTGAACCACCTTCTACTTGCTAATGATAGTCTCATTTTTTGTGATGCTAATGTTGAAACTAATCTCAGATTACTTGAGTTGTTGAAGCTCTATGAGGAGGCTTCTGGTCAATTAATTAACCAAGACAAATTTGCCATGGTATTTAGTTAGAACATTGGTGCAGTGTGGAAAAGGGCCATTATGAATATGTGGGGCACTAATCAAATTTAGCAGTATAGTAAGTACCTAGGATTGCCCCCTATGATAGGAAGGTCCAAACAGAATGCTTTTGTTGAGATCAAGCATAAAGTTTGATTGAAGCTTCAAGGTTGGAAAAGGCCACATGTTTTCTTGAGGTGGTAGGGAGGTACTCCTTAAAGCTGTGGCTCTAGCCATTCCCTCCTATGCTATGAGTTGTTTTAAACTCCCTACTAAACTATGTGCTGATATAGAGTATAATGGACAAATATTGGTAAGGACAAAAAAATGAAGAGAGGAAAGTTCACTGGGTTAGTTGGCGCAAGATGTGTAGTCCTAAAGCTGTTGAGGGTCTAGGCTTCAAAGAATTGGAAACTTTTAACATGGTATTGTTGGCTAAATAGGGTTGGAGGCTGCTGCAACACAAGGATTCTCTTTTCCATAAGCTCTATAGTGCAAGGTACTTTCTAACATGCAATCTACTCGATGCCTGCCTTGGTAACTCTCCCTCTTATGCATAGAGAGGAATATGGGAGACTAAGAATCTACTTTCAAAAGGAGGGAGATGGAATGTAGGGAATTGGAGAAATATACACATCCTAGATGATGTATGGCTGCCTGGTTTTCAAGAGTTGGGAAAGGAAATCAGATATCACAATCCTTAACAGAATTGGTTGACTAAGGAACTGGAAGGATTGGTTGCTTCTCTAATAGATTGCAACTCTCATTGGTGGAACCTTTCTAAGGTTAGATCTCAATTCAATCCTATGATTACAGAGGCAATATTGAGGTTGCATCCAATTTATTCAGATGAGGCTGACAAGTGGATATGGGAGCATGAGAATAGTGCATTTTTAGTGTAAAAAGTGCTTACAGGTTTTTAAAGTCACTTGCTTCTGAGAATGTGGGGGAAACATCATATGGGGCATCCACAAAGAAATCTTGGAATGATTTATGGAATTAAAAATCCTTCATAAAGTTAAAATTTTTACTTTGAGAGCATGCAAAAAGATACTTCCCAATAAGGCTAATCTTATCAGTAAAAGGGTAGATGTAGATGGGGCCTGCTTTTTTGTGAGCACAATATGGAAGACTTAGCTCATGCATTGTTTTTCTATCCTTC
The DNA here is from genome assembly GCA_011037825.1 of Carya cathayensis. Taxonomy (NCBI): domain Eukaryota; kingdom Viridiplantae; phylum Streptophyta; class Magnoliopsida; order Fagales; family Juglandaceae; genus Carya; species Carya cathayensis. Next base: position 16,534 of record QGSO01000556.1, read on the forward strand.
CATTCATGAATACTGGTCGAGAAAGTTTCCTACCTTGCAACATATGAATCAGTTTACTTCTTTCGTGGCCACTTTAATGCATGTATTTTTAGAAGGATCATCAGAGAACTTATCGGACTTTGTTCTGATGGCTTGGGGTTTTTGGCATAGGAAAAATAAGATGATCCATGAGACAATCAATTTACCACCTCTACAAGTAATAGAGTTTGCTTTTTCAAAAAAGGTCATGCAGGTTTCTAGGTTGCAGCAACCTGTTAACTCCAAAAAAGTGAATTATAGGTGGTCTCCTCCACTAACTGATTGGTTTAAACTCAATTGTGATGGAGCCTTATTCTTTGACCATAATAAAATTGGTATTGGTGCAATTCTTAATTCCTATGGTTCTGTTGTCATGGCACTAAGTGGAGGGGATGAGGAATTTCTTGAACCATAAATTGTGGAAGCTACTGCTATTTTGAGGGGACTGCAATTTTGTCTAAACATTGGCATCCAAAACCTTATGATTGAAAGTGATTGCGAGCATTTGGTTGAGGAAGTTAATCGTGAAGCAGATTCTTTTACAGTTATGAGAACTGTTATTGCTGAAATCAAACGATTAATGCAAGGCTTTAGGAATTGCAAGATACATCATGGTGGTTGATTTTCTAATGTTGTTGCTCATCATCTGGCCAGACATGCATGGAGTAATTCACAAATGCAGATGTGACGGCACTCTATTCGTGCTTTTATTGAACATGTTATTTATGTTGATCTGTACTCAAATTTGAGGTCTTTCGTACCTCTTTGCAATGAAGTTCAAACTTTCTATCAAACAAAAGTTTATGCAAAAGGAGGTGGGTGCTCCTGTAAACACTTGAATGAAACCCAAACACAGTGCTTGACAAATACCAATTAAGAAAAAAAATAGAGGGAGGAGAAATGATCAGAGTCAGAGGAGGAATCCCAATACCATAATTTCTTAATTGGACAAGAGAGATTGTCATGACGTTGGCTAAGAAAAAGTCACTATTATGGTGGTTTATTTGATATTCCCTTGAGACGATTGTTAATAAGTGACATCTCTTAATTAAAGAGATCTTTGCAATAGAGGGTTCATTAGATTTGGATGAATTGAGGTCATTGAAGGAGATATCTTGACTTCCTCACTCCCTCATCCTTTGATGGAGGAGCACTTGCTGGAAGGAGGTTGTGGACAAAGGGAGGAGGCCAAAGGGTGTAGAGAAACCATATAGGTTAGGGCACATGAATACAGTGCCTAAGGCGACACAATATTTGGCTCACACATGGTTGAGAGTGGTCGGATGAACAAGTGGCCTGAGGGTGGAGCATGGTGTGGTACGTGGTTCTTTTAGTGTGACACAGTGGGGTGGAAATTTTTTTTAACCTTTTTTGCACTTTAGATAAATAAAAAAAACTAAAAGGAAATACATTAAGCAGTAGGACTGTTCATCCAGGTTTCGGACCGGGTATCCGGGTGTACCCGGCCCGGAACCCAGATTTTAAATCCGGTTTGGGTTTCAGTCCGGATACATCCGGTTATGACCCGGGCCGAAACCCGGGTGTATCTGGGTTTTTTAAAACCCGAAAATCTGGGTTCCGGGTTGTACCCGGTTTATATTTTATTTACAGAGCAGTGACTGTGTGAGTAAATCACGCTGGAAATCCACGTGCACATCCAGGACCGTTACGCTAGATCATCGGAGAATAGATTGAGGGCCACCGGAAGAAACCTCCACCACTGCACGTCTTCCACACCCACGACGTTCCTGCACTCACTATAGTACAAAAAACTCTATTTTAAAGCATGAAAACAGAGTGAACTTCACCGTTGCCCAGCCACCGGAAACTGCCTGGGTAGTGGACTGGTTACACTAGATCATCGGAGAACAGATTGAGGGCCATCGACACGGCAAGTAGAAAACCACTGGAAGAAACCTCCACCGCCGCACGTCTTCCACAACCACGACGTTCTTGCACGCACCATAATATTACCATAATACCGAAAACTCTGTTTTTAAGCATGAAAATAGAGCAACCGTTGCCCAGCCACCGAAAACCGCCAGGGTAGTGTTCCATCCAGCAGCCCTACACGTTTCCTTCCTCAGCCACAGATAACGCCGGTCACCACTTCTCCCTTTTCAGGTCGTCACCGCCAGCAGAAGACGCCGGGGAACGGGCCTCCACCGTCTGACGCCGATCAGTTGAAGGTCAGCACCTTCGCACCAACCCCCCCAACCCGCGGCTCCCACACGTTGCATGGTATACGATGATACGTAACTCTCTCTCTCTCTCTCTCTCTCTCTCTCTCTCTCTCTCTGTGTCGTTCCGCTGCGTCTCTCCCTGTGTCGTTCCCCTGCGTCTCTCCCAGTTTCGTTCCTCTGGAGTCTGGGATGTTAGCCGTTAGGTAAGTCACGAGCCTGGGTTTCGTTGCCCAGTTAAGCAGATTTGGAAAGAACCCGGGTATCGGGTTTAAATCCGGGTTCACTCGGGTTTTAAAATACGGGTTTCAGCCCGGACTTAACCCGGGCCGAAACCCATAACCGGACACCCGGTTATCCGGGTTCCGGTTCGGACCGGATAAAATCCGGTCCGGATGAACAGCCCTATTAAGCAGTAAAATTGATCAAAGAATTGAGCAGCTAGATTTCTGACTCGAAGATGTTGGAAGCATTTTCGATCCAGTTCTATTTGGAAAAGTAGGTTTTCCTACCCAACCCAGTTTTATTTATTTATTTATTAATAATAATTATTATTAATTTGTTACACCATGCATGACATAAAATCTAAGAAATGAGATTTAGTTAAAATAGTTATTAATGAAGAACTTGGAAACAAAAGCAACATATATATTAGTTATTTATGGAAGACTAGTGGATCCATTGGCATGTGTTAGTGTTGCTGCTTGCATTTTTTGGGGGGCTAAAATGGACACATTTCAACAAAACCGAACCCATATGGCATATGCTTGTCCTCAAATAGAGGGAAAATAAATCATATATTTGACATTCTTAAATCTTTTTATTCACCTTATACTTGGAATAGGTGCTGGATATTGAGATTTCTTAGGTTGATATTTTCAAATGATCATTGTAAAATTAAAATGCAGTTTAACTTGCTCTATATATACACAAAATGTAGCCCCTTTCTCACTAAAACAATATCAAGCATTAAAGTATAAAATTCATGTGAGTTAAAAATGGCCAAATAGTACTCTCCAACCAAAAAAACCATTTCTCAATGCATTCACTACATTATCAAAATCACAGACTACCGAATCAAACATTCTCCAATCATCCAATAAATGATTGGATCAAAATGATAATCTCCCTCAACCCAACCCTAAACCTCACACAAGACCAACGTCAAAACCTTCCAATTTATTGCATCTACTACCAACACCAACTAATGATCAATCCCCTTAGCTCTCGAGTGATTCTGGAAAACTTGTCACACCAATAGCCCAATAACACTTACAGGCCTGTTAACAAAAGGAAAATAAAAGAAAAGGGTTCATTTTATACGATTATTTAATATGAAGAAGTAGACTTCAGAGAAAAAAGAAATGGTCATGATGATTATGAAATAAATACATAATAAACTATAGCTTTCACATAGGGTTGGTGTTTTATAGAGTGGAACATAGTACATGGTTTCTCAAGTGACAATTCCTCAAAAAGTCACACTACTGATCTCTAGCTAGCCAAGCCAGGTGGAGAAAAAGTCCATATTCTCTTAAAAAAAATCATTGAGTTAAATAAGTTAGCCGGCCAATGAAGTTAATGAACTTGTGAAACACCATAAGAAACTTCATAATCACAATAAATGTAAGAAGGGAAAACCAAGTATTCTTCAATTGCCCTCGACCTTCAAAATATTATTCAAAGTTATCTCTACAAGAAAATAAAGAAACTATGTTAAAAATATAATTATTAAAAAAGACTACATGAAAATATAGTTTATTTTAGAGTGAACTAAGCACTTTCAATATTATAGCTTTGCAGTTGCCATTAAGTCTTGGGAGTTATACTTAATGGAAGGAAATTTCAACCAATTTTGTGCACAAATAAGAGCTTCAACTTTTTTCGGGGCCAAGAGACTTTGAAATGAATCTAATATACGACCCCAACGCTGAATGCTGACTCATAAGCAACGGTAGAGATGGGAATAACCAACACACCTTGTGCTATATTGGCAAGGATCAGAAATCTGGTTGGGTTCACTTTCCATTACATTAGAATATCAAAGACGGGTGTTAATCCTTCAGGGTGGGGCTACTCTGCCGCCTCACCCTTACCGCCCAGTGTAAATTTTTTTTTTCAATTTTCTTTTTACAATTTTTTAATCACTTTCTTCGTCATTAAGTAAAAAAAAAATAAAAAAAAAATATACCAATACACTTAAAATCACTTTTTTAATCACCAAGTAAAAAAAATATATATTTTTTTCTCGAGCGGTACACTTGAGCGGTACCGCCCGGGCGACATACAAGCTTTTTCCTAATCCTTCAAGGCTTCCCCTGAAATACTTATCCAACTTTAATATGGACTCTACAACACCTTTTGATGCTTGATATTGGCGATACTTACTATAAAGATCATCCTCATTATCATAAGTGCGTTGTTTCGGGTTTCATCAACACTTGATTGGTCCCTACTTGAATATTGCTTATACAACAGCTCAACAATTCCCCTTAGTTGTGCAATAAGTTTGAACGCTCAGTCAGAACCAAAGAAATCAATCAACCAAAACTTGAAAACTTCCAACTTGTAGCGTGGGTCAAGCATAGCTGCAATAAACAAGATTTTGTTCATTGTCCCAAAATCCTCCAATATTTGTCCACTACAACAAAAATAGGTTTTAGTAACAGATGAAACTGTCACAAGAAATGGGAAAAACGTCACGAAATACATTTGGTGACGGTTTTTGACTGTCACCACCACTGTCACGTAATGTGCGTCATCGATTATATTTGGTGACAGTTTACTGTACAAGTGTCACAAAAAATATTTTTAGTGACGGTTGGGGATGTGCTGTTTGAAATAACGTTCGAACGTAGAATTTTTTGTGACGGTTAGAATCTATCACAGAAAATAACGTTCGAACGTAAAATATTAAGTTCGAACGTAAAAAGGATGAGCTGACATCCGAATGATAAAAGGCAACGTTTGTTGATTATAGTTCGGACGTATAATGTAAACGTTCGAACGTCAATACGTGTGAACGTTACGTTCGAAATTCGAATCAAACGAAAATGAAATAATGTCCGAACGTTTGTGTCATAACGTTCGAACGTTAATTCGAATGTTAAGAGAGTATAGTTCGAACGTAAATTGTACGTTCGGATGTTTGGAACGTTAAACTTTTTTGACATTCGAACGTTTTTTTATGTTGGTTTAAACGTTTGAATGTTTTGTTACTATTTTGTATAGTTACGTTCGAACGTATTTTAGAACGTGTAATACTGTTGAAACGTATTTTATTTACATTCGAACGTACATATCAGAAATGCTAAACTCATCCACTTAATAAACAAACCAATTTGTTTCATATTACAGTACATATTTCACAACCAGCATTGTTTGGAACTGTTTTCAAATTAGATGTCAAAAACGTAATACAGAAATAAAATTCATTTCTTTTTCTTTCCTCACCCAGCACGATTCTGTTGTAATGACATAACACGCTCCATTTGCAGCATCATCTCCCGCTGCACTTGCTCTTGGACCTCACTACGAATTCTTTCCTCCTGATCTCTTTGTTGGTCCTGCAAACGCGTCTCTAAATGAGACCGTTGCTCTAAGAGGGACTCCAACTCTTGCTGTCTAGACCTCATATACTCATTCTCGCGTCGTGCAACTTCTAAATCTTTAGTAAGATTATTAATTTGTGATGTCGATGAGGTTGAGGAAGATGAACCGGAATGCTTGAAAGATCGTCCCAAACCTCTTGTCATACTAGAGTTGGGCCCAAGCACTTGTGTAAAAATGTCCAAGTCACTAGGAGAGGATTCCCCAGAAGCTGACTGCATCTCCATCATTTTTTCCTGTAGTTTGAAAGATCAAAACACACAATAAGTAACATATTAAAAGAAATACAAATAAAAAATAATTTAATCACATGTTACATAATTTATTTAACAAAAGGAACATCGCTTACATAATTAATTGCAGCTGCAGGATCCATCCACTCACTATGCTCATTAGTGTGAGCAGCAGCATAGACATGAACGAGGGAAAAGTTTTTAGGATCATCACGTTTCTAAGAAAACGACATTAGCAATTTGAAAAAGACAGTGTTAGTACTTATATAAAATAATAATAAGAAAAAATATGAATTATTGCGTTTATTAATTACCATTTTTTCAGCAAGACGATGGAATGATCTTGAACCAGCACGATGGTGAATAGTCAGAGCAGATCTATTATTTGCATTTGTAGAACTTAAGTGCTACAAAAATAATTCCCACCGTTAATTGTAATATATGTACATACATATAATATAAACAACAAATATAAATGTAAATAATTATAGAAAATAAATGTAGAATACCTGATATTCTGGAGAGGCAAAAAGATCACAACACTTTATCCAGTCGTCTAATTTCATCTGCTGGAAAGGGCACTGTGCAGCCTCTTCAAACGTCTCAAATTTCTTGAAATGATCGTGACATCGTCTCTTGTGACGTCGGAATAGTGTAGCCATTAACTCATTCACAGTTCTCAAATCCTCGCTACGACCAAAGTCGAGGTCAAATTCATCCTAATTATAAATTAATTACGTTAAAAATATGATAAACTTATGTAGGTGAAATAAATGATATAATAAGTAAACTCACCAGCACACGACTCCGAATGTGTTCCTTAATCTCATTCGGCACATCTCTCCAGGAGCGCACATAAAATGGAGCGTAAGCTCGAACTACTGTGCCAATATAGGATGAAAGCGTTGCTGTACTATCATTCACTCCTCCAATGGAATTATCAGGAATTGTGATCTTTAGTTTACCATGCCTTCGATTTTTCTCAAGTGAGATGCCGCGTGTATAGCCACGACCGCGACGAGCAGATGCTTCAACTAATATATGATAGTATAATTTTGAAGGTTATATATATTATTTATTGACACAAAAGTATTAATTATATAGTGTATTAACGTAAACATTCCTTACCAGTAGGTGTCGACTGTGCATCGTTCTCTATAATGTAAACTTCATCTTCAGGAACGGACTCCTCAGGTGGGGAGTCATCAATGGGTTCAGGACTTGGACTCGGTGGAGGAGGCACATTTCTCCGTTGTCTTTTTGGCGACATACTTGGAAATGATTATATATAAAAAAATATATATAATTATAATAAATTTATATTTATTATAAAATTCTATAATGGCTGTATATGAATACTTATTTTTAGTACTTTTAGTCTTCATCTTCGGATGTATTTTCCATGTTTGTTTTAGAATCTCTCTGTCTAACATCTTCGTCATCATCATCAAGCTCTTCTTCGTCATCCTTATCCACTTCCCCCCCTGATTCTTGTTCGTCTTCTTCTTCTGACTCTTCTTCTGTACTTTTCTCATTTTCTTCAACTGAATGATAATTTAATGAAGACGGGTCGAGATGGATGTGTGGGACGTCATCTCTACATAAGGGGAGCAACTCCAGTGCACCGAGGTCAACAAATAAGTTAATACCCCCTCCTCCATCTTCCTGGTAGGCCTCTACATTTTGAGTGTCATCTTCATCTCCACTATTATCGTAATCTGCACTCGTTCCTATTTCATATATATTTCGAGGGACAAATTTTTGTACAACTCGCCAAGTTATCTCTCCACTATCTTCATCAGCACTTTTCATTGGATCAATCAAGTAATAGATTTGAGTAGCTTGACAAGCCAGTACGAATGGATCATCTTCGTACCATTTAGATGCAGTATTGACACTCGTAAAATGATTATCCCTATATATCGAATCCCGACCACCGCCTAGATCCCACCAATCACATTTAAAGACATATATAATAGACCCACCCAGATATTTCAATCCGATAATATCACGAATGACACCATAATAATCAATATCATCTGTTCCATGACTCCCCTCGACCAAGACACCACAGTTTTGAGTTTTTCTATTACGTTCACGGTCCAGAGTATGGAATCTATAACCTCGAACTGTGCATGCAGTGTATCGAAGTGCTCTGTTTGATGGACCACGGGCCAATGCATACAATTCAAAAGAGACTGATCCAGGATCACGAGCACTTTGTTCCAATATCTAACAATACAAATAATGTCAGTCTATTAAAGTTACTAAAGTTAAAACTTTCATCATGTAACATATATTATAGAGTTTAGTTCATACACGTTGTTCAAACCATCCAGAAAATTCTTACTCGTGTCTTGCCACTATATCCTCGACGCCTTCCATCCTAAGTTTGTCCATGTGCTCACTGTATAGTATAATTTATCATATTATTTTACATAACAAAAGTTAAAGTTAACCTCATTATCTTTAGAATTATTTAAACCTTGTACAACGACATACCTGAGATAGTGATCAATCTCCTGACAATTATTTAGCACGTACCACCGAACTTTACCCAACTCTGTATCAAGTAAATCGTAACCCGTTTCTGCACCCAAAGGTCGTACATTCTGAGAAAACACTGATAGCTCACGAGGAGGCGGAGCAGCAAGATCAGCATTTCGTTCACTACGAATAAATCGTGTCTCAACACCACGAAGATATAACGAGCAAAATGTTAACCATTCATCATGTATATAGGCCTCTGCTATTGAACCCTCAGCTCTGGCTTTATTCCCAACAGTGTGTTTCAGTCGACCTAAATCTCTTTCAACTGGATACATCCAACGAAACTGCACCGGTCCACCCAACATGATCTCCCGGGGAAAATGTATTGCTAAATGGACCATGACCTCAAAAAATGACGGTGGAAAGATTTGCTCAAATTTACATAGTATAGTAGCAATGTCTTCTTCCAGTTTCTGCAGCATATCTCGATTCACTACCCGAGCACACAAATCGTTAAAAAACTTACACAGTTCAGTTATGGCAACACGTACAGCAGATGTTAGCTTCCCACGAATTCCCACCGGTAATAACTTCTGCAAAAATACGTGACAGTCATGACTTTTCAATCCGCCAATTTTCCAGTCATCATGGCTTACGCATCTACTGATATTTGAAGCATAACCATATGGCATCTTCACACCTTGCAACCATTTGCAGAAGTCCATCCTCTCCTCCCTTGTCATTGTAAAACATGCATGCGGCATGACCACCCTCTCACCTTCCACTCGTAAATGCAAATTATGTTTAATTCCCATTCTCTCAAGATCTTTCCTTGTCTTAATCGTATCTTTTGTTTTTTTATTGATGCTCATCAATGTACCCAGTATATTATCACAAATATTCTTCTCAATATGCATTACATCCAAACTATGTCGCAACATGCAGGACGACCAATACGGCAACTCAAAAAAAATACTATGCTTTGTCCAATTCAATTCTGCTACGCCTCGTTTTCTCTTGTTCTTTCCCCGACCTTTGCCAAAATTGTTCGCTGCGACATGTACCAATTGTTCCAGGATCTCTTCCCCAGACAACTCATTTGGCTCAATTCTATCTTCTACTCGTCCATCAAACTTAGCGGATTCTGTTCTCCATGCATGATTTGTTGGTAGATAACGTCAATGACCCATGAAACACAACTTTTGAGAATATTTTAACCACTCACTAGTAGGTTCTTTATTACACGTCGGACACGCTAACTTTCCTTTAGTACTCCAGCCGGAAAAATTCCCATATGACGGAAAGTCATTTATCGTCCACATTACCGTAGCATGCATCTGAAAAGTTGTTGATGTGGATGCATCATAAGTTCTAACGCCTGCTTACCATAACTCTTTCAACTCTTCAATCAACGGCTGCAAATATACGTCAATGTCATTCCCAGGTGATCTCGGGTCGGGGATAAGCAAAGTTAACAAAAAGTTGGGCGCCTTCATTAACCTCCATGGTGGAAGATTGTACGGAATCAACACTACAGGCCAAGTGCTATAACTTGTACTCATATTTTCAAAAGGGTTGAATCCATCAGTTGTGAGTCCGAGGCGCACGTTCCTTGCTTCTATCCCAAACTCTGGATACTGATTATCGAAAGATTGCCACGCAAGTGAGTCAGCAGGGTGCCTCATAAATCCATCATTTTGGACTCTTTTCTCTTTGTGCCACTTCATATCGTGAGCTATTTTCTTACACATGTATAATCTTTGCAACCGAGGCTTTAATGGGAAATATCGCAATACTTTAACCGGCACGCTTTTCTTATCCTTCCACCTCGACTCTCCGCATACAGGACATGCTTGTTTCTCCTCGTTCTCATTCCAAAATAAAACACAATCATTCTTGCATGCATGTATGGACTTATACTCAAACCCTAATCCCTTTCTCAACTGTTTCGCTTCATAAAAGTTCTTCGGCAATGCAGATCCTTCGGGAAGCACTTCGTTAAATAAGTCTAATACCATGTTAATTGCTTTTGTTGACATTCCATACAATGACTTTATGTGAAGCAACCACACAATAAATGACATTTTAGAATGTTTTGTACAGTCTGGATAAAGCTCGCGCTTTGCATCTTCCCACGTTTCCAGAAAAATATCTGAATCATTCCGTCGCCCACTCGAGCCATTGTCGTCACATTCATCCATAAACATCCCAGCTCCAATGTCACTCAACATCTTCGCCATCTCATCTCGCTCATAATCATCATCCCCGTGCCGCAAATTTTCCCGCTGGCTAAATAAGTCATCTGCTGATTCTGCATACGGTTCACCATGCAGTACCCATCGAGTATACCTGTGACACCCCCAAATCCCCACGTGCCAACACGGGGAATTCGAGACGTCCGGATGGTGACAACCCGGGTCACCATCCTATCGACGAGTGCCAAGTGTGTGCAAGCGACACATGTGCACAAGGAAAATACGCAGCGGATAGCAAAGTCATAAAATACCAGAATTTTTTCTTAAATAAAATACAAAGCGGTTCAAAGGTACATAATAAAATATTACAAGACATAAATATTGTTTCAAAACCAAATACAAAGCATAAACTTCAACTCAGAACTCCGGCGGAGCCGCATCCTCGGGCTCAGCCTCCTCCTCCTCCTCGAACTCTGCACCAAAATCTACGGTACCAAAAATGGTGCCGCAGGTAAGTAAAATCCAAACACCACTAGATAAAAGCATATTAAACTCAAACAATATGCATGAATGAATACCAATACACAAAACTCACAAACCATAATTTTCCACGCACGCCAAAAACCCATTTGGTTTAAAACATGACCTTTAAAACCAAGCGTCGCCATTATCCCAGATAATGGCCCAAACCACCATTTTCCCAGAAAATGGATCACAAGTCCATCGCCATTTTCCCAGAAAATGGCCCGTATCCGAAAACCATAAAAACCAACCGATTATGCATGCACATGATCTCCCCTAGGGATCATTCGCACACTCTGGCTCTGTGCCACACCGCAGGTAACGTCTACGCGTGTGACACCTACATGAGTGATGCCGAGACTCGCGCCTCCATCTCGCGCGTACCTGGCCAGGCCATCCTCTAGTCCCCGCCACTAAAAGGACCACGGAGTCGACACGACAGCGTTACCGTATCGTGCGATCCGGTCGTCGCCCGGCGACAACTCAGGGGATGTCACTCAGTATTACCCACTCCCGAGTGACCAGAGGAGCTCCACCGAGATAATAACCCATCCCGGCTTGGGCTCGTGATACGCACAATCCAAAAATCCAATTTACGCCAATAAAATAGGATTTTCTCAATTAAAAATAAAATACACGTGCATGCGCCATGTAAATGCAAATTTTCAATGCTCGACAATTACAATCAACCATAGCACAATAAAATAAGCAACTCCGTCCTCCATCCATCCGACCCCCGAACTCCTCGGACTCAGTCCGGAATCAGCGAACCAACCAATTAAATTATTGAAAGAGTAAAATACATTTAAATCTAAAAGTAGAGTTTGGAAAATACTTACAGAGCTATATAGGATTTTTAGAAGGTTCGGCGCGAAGCAAACGGCGATGCGAAAGCAACGTAACAGTGCAAATGCACTGTTCCCGTGGGTCGCAAAATACCCACTTTTGAACGGGGACAAACCAAGACACCAAATTGATAGGGAATGGTCTAGGGATGTTTATGAAGCTAGTGGAAGTGAGTTTTGGCCGTGGGTGGCGGCGAAAACGCCGGTAG
>QGSO01000556.1:29545-202045 GCA_011037825.1 Carya cathayensis
CAATGTCACTCAACATCTCCGCCATCTCATCTCGCTCATAATCATCATCCACGTGCCGTAAATTTTCCCGCTGGCTAAATAAGTCATCTGCTGATTCTGCATACGGCTCACCATGCAGTACCCATCGAGTATACCCCAAATCCATACCGTTCACAAATATATGCCTTTCAGTTTCATCCAATCCTATCGCACACAAATTTTTACAACCTCGACATGAACACTTAATGTAACCACGACTATCAGCAGATGCCTTTGCAAAATCAATGAAGCTCCTTACTCCACGCGCATAGGGTATGTAATCTTTTCCAAGTCTATCGCGTAGACGCATCCAACTTTTATCCATTTCTAAAAACATCTAATTTTTTTAGTAACACGTATAAGAGTTAAATACACATGCACGTCATGATACATCATGTTCTCAGTACTCTTTCTCAAGGTAGTTGGTCCTATCCCATTCGAGATTATATTCTCCATATTGCACAATATACGTCACTCTACTACTTTGAACGTTAGTAAAAATTTCGGCAGCACTTCCTCCTAGTTCTCCAAGTATACATGTTCACATATAGGGATTCTGACCCTAAGAACAGTATACCCGAAGAACAAATGAGGAAGACACCGAAATTTCATACTAAACGTTCAAAGTAGGAATAACGTTTATGTGCAATACAGATAATATAATCTCAAACTGTCCACACTGGACAATTCAGGAATTAATGTACACCTAAATGTACACTAATTCCCAAACGGGTCTAAGGTTATTTATGCAACATAATACAATATCTAACAAAAAAGTCTACAAATAAATTAGCGCACATTGTTTGAATTATCTCGATGTACTAATAATATTTATAATATTAATGATTGATAACACTTAGAAATTATTTGTAGATTTATATAATTCCTAATGAGCCATTATACTTATTATCAGCTATATAATATATAACACTTCTATAAAATATCTTAGTAATTACAAATATAAGTTACTGATAACACTTAAATTTTATTTGTTATTATATAGAATAAAATAACAATTTTTACTTATTTATTTCGTATTTAATATAATATATAGTAAATTAGATTATAATTACTAGTTATACGTTATATTGATAACACTTAATTGTTATGAGTTATTATATAATTATTAGAGTTATTATATAATTTTATAATTATTATTTAATTTTTATAATTAAATAAGTTATTATTATTATACTTACTCATCTATTTCTTATTAATCCTTCTTTAATACTATACATTACAAGTCTTTAGAATTATTAGGGATTGATACTAATAACACTATACTAGTTATTATATAGATAAAATATTTATTATTATTGAGCTATTAGATTTTTAGGAATTCTAAATTTATAATAATTATATATTATTAATTGTTAATATATAATATAAATACTTATTTATATTATAATTTTAGTAATACGAATTTTTATATATACTATATAGTTATACCTTATAATTGACACTTAGTAATATATCTAATTTCTTATTTAGTTATTTAACTAATTATATAGATAATAGTTTTAATCGTAATATTATAATTTATAATTATCGTTATTATAAATTTTATACTATTTATTTTTATATATACACAAATAATATTTATTTATTTTTATCGATATTGTTATATATATTCTTTAATCACAACATAATACTAAATTAGACACATAAATTTACAAATAATTATTATTCAAAAACGTACACTATACTAAAACATTATGGCATTAAGAATAAACATATTCAATAACAATATTTTTTCATTTTAATTCATCCAAACAACACAATTCATATCACAAATTATATCCACAATAAAATGTAACAATAGAGTTTAGTATATATACCTTGTGCTTTAAAGAAATTCCTCTTCAAAAATCATAATTTTTCAACAATTCACAACAAATGATCCTTCAAAAAATACACAATAGTAGTTAGTTATATATAAAAAGAACACATTGATAATTATCATGTAAATTACAAAAACAAAATGAGAAATCTTTTTTACCTCTTGAGTTTAAAACACAACCTTTGCAAACTTTCTCTCACTATATCCTTCCACTTCTTCTCTCCCTCTCTCTAAAACTCTCTCTCTCTCCGTCACCTTCTCTTCTTCAGCTCCCTATCTCTAAAACTCACTCACTCTCTCACTCTAACACGCATGGAGGAAAGCAGATTTTCCCGTGCGTGAAAGTTTTATTTTTCTGCTTGTCCAGCAATTAACGTTCGAATGTTCATTAATGAACGTTCGAATGTTATATTTTACGTGCGAACGTTTATTAATGAACGTTTGCATGTATAATTCTCCCGCCCGCCAATTATACAGTACATTCGAACGTACTGTACTCCAGCCTACGTATTGGACTATAACATTCGAACGTTTATATACACGTTCGAACGTACTGTTTAAATTTGGTTTAGGCGGCAAATTTTCCTCCGAATTTATTCTAACGTCTGAACGTTACACTTGAAGGTTCGAACGTTATTGTATTATTTGCATATTACAATATTATACAATATTAATTAATATATAATTAATTAATATATAATTTGTACCAATTATATAATATATATATCACGTTATATTATTCTAATAAGAACGTACTATATATATTATATTATAACTTTGTATTAACTAATAATATAAAATATATATATTATTAGTTATTATAGTTATAACAAGTATATTATAATGTCATTGTATAGGAAAAATTGTATATTATACTAGTACTATAGTACATATATAGTATATCTAATAACTATATTAAAGTAATATAGTTATTAGATAATATAGTATAAGTATTATATAAAGTATTATCTATATTATAGTCTATAATATAGTATATAGGAAAATATAGTATGTTATCTATGTATAATAACTATATAATATAGTATAATATATTATATAGTAAATATAATATAGATATAATAATACTACTAGTACTATGTTATATATACTACTTGTATATAATATAGTATATATACTACTTATAATAACATTATATACTATAGTAGTATATAATAAGGTATATAGTAGTATATTTATATATACTACTATTATATATATACACTATAGTAGTATATTAAAGTCATATACTTTATAATATATATATATTATACTAACCTATTATATATATAATTATATATAGAAGTATATATTATTTAGACAATTAATATTTATAAAGTATTTATGTTAATATATAAAGTTACTATATATATTATCATTAACAAGTATAGTAACTATAGTATATTGCATATATATTTTATAGTTAATACTATAATATATAGGAAAATATACTATATATAGTTATATAGTTAATAACTATAGTATAATATAGTAGACTATATTATAACTATAGTCTAATATATAGTATAGTATAGTATAATATAGTATAACTATAGTATAATATATAGTATAATATAGTATAATATAGTATAACTATAGTATAATATATAGTATAATATATTATAACTATAGTATAATATATTATAACTATAGTTATATAATATATTATAACTATATATTACTATATGTTAGTTAAAATACTATTTAAACTATTAGACTATATTTTAATTTATATTATATAATAACTATAGTATATAATATAGTACTTATTATATAGATACAATAGTATATAATATATATAATATAGCGTAAACAACGTTCGAATGTTATAATTTAAACGTCCGGACGTTATGATTAACGTCCGAACGTATACGCTATACGTTCGCATGTTAATATAACGTCCGAACGTATGCGTTATATGTTCGCATGTTGACATAACGTCCGAACGTTTCATGGTAACGTTCGCACGTATGTGTGACGTTCGAACGTTAATTAATGAACGTTCGGACGTTAACTGTATATAAAGCCAGGCCCGACGGTTTCCAGGCCATTTCTCGCACTACAACGCTCACTCTCTCTTCCTCTCCGCCACGCACGCCGCCGCAACCGTCACCAAACGCCACCACAACCGTCACTAAAAGGTAATGTGCCCCTCCCTCATCTATTTAGTACCATTTTAATCGGTGGGTTTCAAAAATTCGAAACCCACCGTAGGCCGGTTATTGTAGTTGGATTTCGGGCCACCATTCACTGTAAATTGATAAAATAGGACCGTAGAAACATTTCCCATTATTAGTATATGCTTATTTTGGTTGTTTGTGGTTTCGAAACAAACGTTTCGAAGCTTTCGGTAATGGCTGAGTCGACTCAGCGATTCCGTGTCGTAACGTTCAGACGTCACGACACAACGTCCGAACGTATGACGTTTAGTATTAAACGTTATTTTTTACGTGCGAACGTTTTTATCCAACGCTTTAAAAGAACGTTGGATTAAACGTTCGAACGTAAACCGTTGATATTCTTCAGCTAGTAAAAACGTCCGAACGTATGGCGGTTCAAATTCAATACGTCCGAACGTTAACTTCAAACGTTCGGACGTCATGGACTCATTCGTACGTTTTTATCGAACGTTTGTATGTAACGTTCGACACAACGTCTGAACGTATTTTCTTTCTAAATTCGCACGTGACATTTTTGTTTAATGTGCGAACGTTATTTCAATAACGTTTGAACGTTTCATGTTAAAATTTTTTTATATTGTTTCTTTTTATTATTATTATTTTAGATATTGCAAATGTGAAATTAATTAGTTATTTTACTGTCAAAATTATGTGAATTTATAAGGATGCTATTTTAATTTTCTGTATAATCCATATATGTCATAATACGTATGTATCTGTGATTCTAATCATTTTTTTGAAATATTATATAACTTATTTTTTTTTTTAATTTTCAGGATATGGCTCAGTATATGACGACAAGGAAGCGAGGGAGGGATGGAGGCAATCCGGACATTGCTCGACTGGGGGCACGAACTGTTATGGGGGAACGAGAAATCCTCATTAATGAGTTTGATGTGCTCAGCTGGGAGCAGAAGACGCTGAGAGACGTCTTCGTCACCAGAGGCTGGGGCCCCATATGCACATTGAGGGGAACGATTTACCCCTCAATGGTTCGAGAGTTTTACATTGGGATGGCCACCATGCCTAACGATGCATCATCCCATACTCTTGAAGTACGCGGTATACAGTTTCAGTTCTCGGCGGATGTTATCGCCGACTTACTCCAGATTCCGCGTATACTACCTGAGTCAATAGCTACTCAGGCTGGTGACACAGTAGCTGCATTTTCCCCGAGCATATTCGAGGCAGATCCAACTGCTTCTGCTTCATCTTCGGGCCCTGTTGAGTTTATGCCCAGTCATGAAGAAGATTGACCCGAGGGCGATCCTATTGCTACTGAGGTTGGTGATGAGGAGTGGGACCAGGATTTCTACATCCTCACTGGCACGGACCGCACGAAGCTCGATAGGCCAAACTCCTTCAGCCCGAATCAGCTGCTGCCTTTCTTTCGTATGTTGCACATTTTTGTTGCAACAAATGTAGACCCAATGGCACATAAGAGCACATTCAGTCGGGCTCGTGCACAGTTCCTGATTCGCTTGGCACGTGGTGAGCCCATTGACTTGCCCCTCGTTATATTTGAGCGGATCAGTTACGAGGCCAGCATCGTCACGGATAATCTCCCGTATGGAGTCATTATCAGCCGCTTATTACTAGCCCGGGGAGTGCCACGCCAGGCGGAGGAGATGATGATAAACCAGATGAGCCCTATCGACATGACCACACACCGCTGGAGCATTGGACAGGGGAGAGGCTCAGCTAGGCGTCAGTCTGGTCCTATGCCAGATCTTGTTCCCCCGACCGAGTCTGGGGCCGATGTTGCTCTCCCGTCGGCGAGTACTAGTTAGCAGCCGGGAGTTACATCTGCTGGGGATGTGCGACCTGCTTGGGTTGATGCAATGATGACAGATATGAAGCCGCATATAGACCGACAGATTGATAGACAAATTGCGCATATAGATCAAGCTGTCGCACATCTTCACATCATGTAGATGTGCTAAACAATAAGGTTGAGACATTGACTGAGGAGTTTCGATCTTTTGTAAACCAGCAATTCTGAAAGTCATTTGTAAAAATTTATCATATTTTATTTTTTATTTTCGACATATGTAATGGACACAAATATTTAATGTATGTATTGTGTAGCTTAAATTTTAAACTCTTAATTTTTTTTTAATATAACGTTACCAACCTTACTATTAAAAAAATATATATTATGGTAAATTTATGCAAATTAACACATAACGTTCGAACCTTATCACTTTAACGTTTGAACATTGGCGCAAATATATTAACGTTCGCACGTAATTAGACAAAACGTTCGAACCTTTGCGCTAAAAATTTTACGTTCGCACGTAAATATTCATAACATTCGAACATTATTGTGAAGTGCGAACGTATTATGTGAAACGTTCGAACGTTTTCAAATTCTTGCCCAACTTTTAGTGACAGTTCTCACAAACCGTCACGGTAAATACGTTTTAGTCACAGTTTGAAAACTGTCACTATTTATAATCTGTCACTAAAAGCTATATTTGTTGTAGTGGTCATATCTCAATATCATCTTCTTCGACATGGTTGCCAACTTAATATCTACACTTTTATAAAATTTATTCAAATGGCTGTATAGTGTAATAATTTCTTTAATGAACAAATTTAAAGTTGCATAAGTTGAGCTTGAAATTGTAAGGTGGCATAAGAGAAAATCTTAAAAACTATACAAAAAGCTCAATGGTTTCCCAATTCTTAGAAGTTGGTTGCTTTTCTCCAACCTACAAGAGATATGGTACAAATTGATTATTTTCATCTTGCATCATGTCAAACACCACACGATACTTGAAAGTCGTACTCAACATTAGATATATGGAGTTCTACTAGGTTGGAACATCAAGAGAAAGTAGCCCACCACCCAAAATATGTTGTTTGTCTGAACATAACTTGAACTTATTCAAGTTTTGTAGGGGAAAACTTCGCATACTTCACTGCATTTTGAATCTTCATAACTGATTTATCAAATTTTTTCAACCCTTCGTTGACAATAAGATTCAATATATGTACATGCACAACATCTTATGTGCACAAACTCATTATCTAATATCATACAACTTCCAACTATGACCATTTTCCTCAAATGATCAATGGTTGTATTATTGAAAGATGCATTGTTGATAGTGATGGTTAATATCGTCTTTATACCCCATTGGAGTATGGATGACTCGATCTCTCCTCCTATTTTTGTCCCTTTATGATCAGAAAATTTCTTAGAACTTATTATTCTCTTATGAAAGTTCCAATCATTATCAATAAATGAGTAGGTATGCACATATGGTTAAGATGTTGAATTGATATCTATAAATTAGTGGTGATGCAAATCTTATAACTAGATGTCATGAACATGCCAATTAACTTGTCATTTTCTAACATGTATAACTTCAAACAATCTTGCATAATAATAATGTGAGAAGGGATTAGAAATAGGCTCAACAGTGGCCATAAACTTTTTAAACCCTTCCTTCAACAAACCTAAATAGTAGCTCATCTATAATTATCATCTTAACGACTACCAACTTTATTTTCTACTCATTATATTTGGCAAGTTTAACACTAGGATTGCTAGTTATAGCATCACTCCTATCTTTCTTCTTTGCTCCGATCATTTTTAATTGGGCGTTATCCCTTCCAATCCCACTAGCAAGAAAGATTTTACAACAATATTACTACAATAATAATGACATAATAAAATCTTGTTTTTTAGAATGACATAATAAAACCTTACTACAATAATTGCATGGGGCTTTGTGCTAATTGGGATCCTCGTCCTCAATCCTAGTAAAATGCAGGAATACTTCTATGAGGGTTGAGAGAGAAAAGATAGATTGGTGCTCAAGATACCAATTACTTAAATCATAAATTCTCCTCACTGTCCTCAGATTGATGTGTTGGGTTATGGGGCCCGGTATTGAGTTGAGAAGACGTCAAGTCAAGAGTTCGCTCTCGACTCTCGCTCGACAAGGCGCTCGAGCGAAACTCAGGTAGAGAGTTTACTTGAGATGCGCTTGACAGTTGGCTCGAGCAAAGTTTAGAAAAATTATTTATTCGAGGTGCATGTGAGGTGGGCTTGAGCAAAGCACAACTCTAATGTTTGCTCGAGGTGTGCTTGATGGTTGGCTCGAGCCAATGTTTGATAGGCTTTTCGCCCGAGGAGAGCTTGATATTTTGCTTAAGCGAATAACCCTGATTTGCCACCTTAGGGTTTCTAACACCGTTTGTTATATATATATGTTGTGTTTTGGAATAGAAACTGATTAGATTAAGAACAGAGAGAGTGGGCGTGTTTAGCACAAAAGAGGCTTGAGAGAGAGTTGAGCTTTGTGAGTAGAGTGAAACTCTTGTAACTGTGTGTGTTTGTTATCTCCTCTGGAATAAAATATCCTACAGTTCTGTAGATGTAAGCATGTTTCTGAACCATGTTAAATTCTATGTGTCATGGGTGTGTACTTATTCCTGAATTTTTGAATTTATTTTACTGTCTGTCTCATTATCATTGTTTGTGGGTAGGGTGTTTTTCATGACAACTGGTATAAGAGCTCCAAGGTTAGAGTTTGTGGCTGAATGATGGCTGGAGAAGACGTGAAGTTGGAATCGAGAAATTCGATTGCACATATTTTGGTTATTAGAGGATGTAGATCGATGATTATCTCTATAGGAAAAGGTTCCTTTGTTAGGACAAAAGCCAGAGAGCATGGACGATGATGATTGAAATCTATTGGATTGACAGGTTTTGGGAGTTATTCGTATCAAATTGTCTAGGTTAGTGGTACACAATGTTATAAAGGAGAGAACCATGACAAATCTCATGGTGACTTTGTTTGGTATGTGCGGAAAGCCATTGGAAAAAAAAAGGTGCATCTAATGAAGAAATTGTTCAGTCTGAGAATGTAGAAGGTAGGTTTGTGGCCCAACATTTGAATGAATTTAATAGGATCACAAATCAATTTTCATCTATAGAAATTGAGTTTCATGATGAGATTAGAGTGTTGATTTAGTTGGCAGCATTGCCAAGTAGTTAGGAGGCCATGAGAATAGCGGTGAGTAATTTTACTAGCAAGATGAAATTGAATTGCATGATGTTCAAGATAAGATTCTTGTTGAGGAGGTACGTAGGAAACACACTGAGTTTTCTAGTATAGATTCTGCCTTGAGGGTTGGCGATCGGGGTAGGGGACATGATAAGTCGAGAAACATGGGCCTGAGTAAGTCTAAATCTAGACAGTAGATCACTTGGTGGAATTGTGGGCAAGTCGGGCAACATCAAAAGACACTACCAGAATCAGAAACAGACTACAGATGATGTTACGAATGCAATGGCTAAAGAAATTTGATGAGTGGGTGTTGGATTCAGGGGTTTTGTTCTATAGCACCTCACGTAAAGAGATAATGCAGAATTATCTTCCTGGTAGTTTTGGGAAGACGTACATGGCTGATGGAGAGAGGCATTAGATGTAGTGGGAGTGAGAGATTTGAGCATTGCACTCCTAATAAGGAGCATGTGGACTTTGCAGCAAGTCAGACACGTTTCAGAACTGAAGTAAAGCCTGGTCTCTGTAGGACAACTTGTTGATAGTGATCATATAGGAGTGTTTTTGGAGGAGCATGGAAGGTTGATTATGCCCAAAGAATAACGGAGTAGTTGTAGCACAGCTTTAGGGTATCGATTTTACAAAGAGGCAAATTAAAAGAATAGTAGAAGGAATAAAGAAACTAAAAATTTAAGAAAACAATCAAAATAGCAATATAAGACAAATCCTTTCTGAAAAGAAATAAACTGAAGAGCTAAAATGTAATAATGAAAGGGTTTGACCAGAATTAATAGCAGTGAATAATCGGGAATCCCTTACTTAAACTTGATAATTCTATCCATATCAGATTCATTGGTACTCAATTAGAGATCATAGCACCAGACACTCTAATCGGAAAATATATCTTTATAAACAATTTGTTCAAGTGTAATTCTTGAAAACCCCTATTCTTTTAAAAGCACAGATTGCTATCATATTAGACTTAGATTCAAATACGACAATATACTTAATAGCAATTCTGCAGTAGAGAATCACACCAATAAAATTAACAACCAGATCAAAAACACCTCAACAATCTCATAGAGAAAGCATAATTGAATCTATGAAAAGTATTGTCCAAATACAAGGAAGACTAATAAGAGATGATAAACAAGAATTGTATCAACAAGAAAGTTTATTATATGAATCCGATAGAATTGAAATCATTATCATTTAAGCAAGTTCATCCCTAGTTTAACCAAAGAATTACCTCCCCATTCAAAAGAAGAAAAATTCTTTGTTTGGAAGATGAGTTTCTCCAAACCCTAGCATCCTCTTTGCTAAAAACTATAAGGACCTCTCCTTTTCTGCCTTTGGCTCTATATTTTCTTTCATTTTCATGAGCTATTCCCAATATGGAAAGAAAATCACGTGTAAATTGGGTAGGTAATACTCCAGATTTCCATGTGCATATTGAGGGCCGTTTTTCACTTAGTAAATGGTCGAATTAGAAAATAACTATTTCTAGAAACAATGTAGCCCATTGAGTTAGCTTTCTAACTCATCTTGAATCGCCTCAATTTTTTATTGGTAGAGGAAGATATGAGCATAATGCTAACAAATACTCAGAAAGGCTACAAATTCTGAATATTTTTCATTAATTGCTCTTTCCTTCCTTGTTTATGACTTGAATTCTTTGACTTTGGATGTATGAAATTCTCATTTGATTGTTCTCTTCTTCCTTATTAGCCAGACTTTAGCTTAATCATTTTTAAATTCATTCATGCAATAAAATCATTAGACACTGAATCAAAACTTAGGCATTATGAAATTAAAGTTTAAATTGGAAAAACATAATTAAAATGCCTAAATCACACATATAATCTAGCAATTAAACTCGTAAAAGCAATGTTCAGAGTACACTTTCATGCACTCATCACACCTCCAACTTACTCATTGCTAGTTCCTAGCAATTTTCATGTCAAAATAATGAAAGAAACCAAAGAAAATACACACAAAGGTCACCAAGTCACGCTTTCCAGATTCACATATCAAACCAATCTTAGGAATTCAATAACCTTATCACAACTAATCCACCTATAGCAATCTACAAAGTGTGTGTGTGTTTCAAACTATATCCATCTAACTAGAAGCCCTTACACATGCAACATCAAGAACATCTCAAGCGAAAGGTTTAACTCTATAACTCACGGGTATAAAAGTGTTTCGTGTGAGGATTCTCTCTATGGAGTTGACAATGGGTGTACATACATTCTCATGGGGAATTAGGCAATTATGTAAAAAAAAAAAAGTAAATATTGATCTTATGATAGGAACACTAATAAATGAGACTTTCACCACACTTTTCAAAAGCTTACTTAGGATCAGAATGGTGAACACAAAAGGTCATAACGTGACTTAGGTTCGGGGCTATATGAAAAAAAAGAGGATGAAAATGATTCAAAAACTTTCAAGTACATACAAAAGGAATCTTATTAAATATTTTAGTAGACCACACTTCTTACTTAATGTACTTTCTGACTTTTCAGATCATCGAATAATAATGCTTTTCCTTCTTCGTCCTTTTCTCTCTTTTTTTTTTCAACAATTTGATGAACAAACAAAGACCACTTTGGTATTCTTGCCATTTCTACCCAACCTTGACTCTTTTTTTTTTTTTTTGAGAACCCAACACAAAAGAAAGAAAATGCAAATTCCACACCTAATATACACTTGGAAGTAAAAAGGGTAGACAAATCAGTGTATAGGTTATACTCCAATGTGGAGAGGCATGAATGATGTAAGCATATGAAAAGAAAAATACACGTGTTTATTGGCTCAAAATTGGCTACTAGGGGTCTATGATGGAAATGGTTAGCTTAAAAGGCTCAAACATTGATGCTAAGTTAACCTTCGTCATATCCCAATTATATCCACCATCTTACCACAAACCATGTAATGATATTCTCAAAATAAGTGCCCAATTCAACAGATCAATGAATTCTTATCACAATTTACTACATTTGTAGGCTCTCAATCCTCTCCAAAACTCACATGAATACTTAAACAAAAGAGTTCTCTAGCTACATGTGTCAACCACCATCTTACCTCAAAGCTTGGATGAGTGCATTAGGGGTTCTGTGAATGCTTTAGCAAAAAATGATTGTGGTGGGTTTGGTGAATTCACGAAGATGGCTATGAATGAGAATGAGTACATATGTGAAAAGGATGCACGTATGATGCAATTTTTTTAAAAAAAATTGACACTTGAAAATTTGCCACAGAGTTCCAACAAGCATTTTAAATACTGAATTTTCACCATCACCTCCAACTTAAATAAAACATTGTCATCAATGTTTAAGAATCAAAATTAAATGGGGAGTAATTAAATGGGGAGTAATTAAAAAGGGTAGAATACACCTGATAAGCGACGGGGGTAGCTCCCTAAGCACCAAAGATGTTAACCTGAAATGACAAAATGAAATGAACCTGCAAACAAAAACAAAGAACACAACAACAAACAAAAAGGGAAAGAAAGAAAATAAGAGAAAACAAAAATAAAACAAAACAAATAAAGAAAAATATACCTACATGGTGTGGTCAAGGTTGATAGACTGGATCCACAAGTGAAATGTCTTCCACTTCTGGAACTTGCTTATCAATTAATACTTTAAGGCCCTGACCATTTATTTTAAAGATCCGATCATCCTTAGGATCCTCTATTTCTACCCCCTCATTTACAAAAAATTTCTTCACTATAAAAGGACCGGTCCACCTAGACCGAAGCTTTCCTGAGTGCTTATGGAGTCTAGAATCATATAAGAACACTTGATCATTAGGCTTAAATGTTTTTCTAAAAATATTTTTATCATGAAACGCTTTCATTTTAGCCTAATAGATTCTAGAGTTCTCATAAGCATAATTTCTCAACTCTTCTAACTCGGTCAACTGAAATTTTCTAATCTTACATGTTTCTCTTATGTCAAAATTGAAATACTTGATGGCCCAATAAGCTTGATACTCGAGCTCCACAGGTAAGTGGTAAGGCTTTTAAAAAACAAGCCTATAAAGTGACGTGCCTAAGGGAGTTTTGAAAGCTGTATGGTATGCCCAAAGCGCATTAATTAGTCTCAACGACCAATTTTTGCGCTCTAGGTTGATCCTTTTTTCTAAAATTTGCTTCATTTTCCTATTTGCAAGTTCTACCTATCCACTTGTCTAGGGGTGGTAGGCAGTAGAGATCTTATGTACCATCCCATATTTTTTCATCGAAGTCTCAAAAGAACGGTTGCAAAAATGTGTATGTCGGTCACTAATGATAGCACGTGGTGTTTCAAATCAAGATAAAACATTCTTTTTGAGAAATTTAATTATCGTCCTACTATCATTGCTCCTGCAAGTTGCTGCTTCTACCCATTTTGACACATAATCTATTGCCACAATAATATATTGATATCCAAAACAAGGAGAAAATGGTCCTATAAAATCAATGGCCCAACAATAAAAAATTTCAATCACTACAATTGGGTTTAAGGGCATCATTGAAATGTGGCCCCCACAAGCTTGGGAGTGACAAAATTCCAGGATGCTAGCAATCTCTTCATCAAGGATGCAATGCCTTAAAATTTGGTCAGGGCAGTGTTTGAAAAGAAAAGGGTCATTCCAACAAAAATTACGTACCTCAGTCATGAACTTCCATGTGTCCCGAGCGCTCCAATCCATCGGTATCTCACTTGCAGCCAAATAATTCACAATATAGGGACTAACTCTCCCAGGTCATTCTTCACCATAGTAACACTGGGCTTTTTAGGAACAACCTGTGTAGGACTTACCCATTTACTATCGGTAATAGAATATATGATTCCTGCATTTAATAGTTTCAACATTTCATTCTTCACTACTTTCTTCATAGTGGGATTAAGCCTATGCTGGAGGTCTCTACGAGGGCTAGTTCATTCCTCCAAATTAAATTTATGAGAACAGACCATGGAACTAACACATTTTATATCAGCAGTGGTCCAACTTAAGGTTGACTTATGCTCACTTAGGGTCTGAATTAATTTCTCACCTTGAGACTCAGAAAATTCAGATGAGATAATAATAGGAAAAGTATTACCTGGACAAAGTAAAGCATACTTTAAACCCTTAGGTAGAGGCGTCAATTCAACTTTGGGTGCTTCCACACTTGAGGAATTTATTTTTCACTTTTCTCAGGCAACTTCTCAAACTTTGGTTGCCATGCCCGTGTGCTATAATTCTGAGTTTTATAAAAAATAGCACAAATATCAACAACATCAAATGAATCACTAATAGTACCAAACTCTGAATCAATAAGGGAATATTCAAGGGGATCAGAATTATGAGTTGTGTGAACTCCCTTGTCTATGAGTGCGTCAATCATGTACGTTTGGTGGCACTCGTCATCTATTGGCTGTTTCTCAATATGAAAAATGTTGACCTCCATGCACATGTTTCCAAAAGATAGTTTCATCAACCCATTCCTGCAATTTATAATTGCATTAGCTGTAGCAAGGAAAAATCTACCTAATATGAGAGGAACCTTAGAGTTAGACTTAACAACCTACTGAATGTCCAAAATTAAGAAATCAATAGGATAATAAAACTTGTCGATTTGGATCAAAACATTCTCAACTATCCATCTCGGTTTCTTAACTGAACGATCAGCCAATTGAAGCACAACCGAAGTAGGCTTAATTTCACCAAAACCAAGCTGCAAATAAATAGAACAAGGCATCAAATTTACACTAGCCCCTAAATCTAGCAATGCTTGCCCAAACTCATGATTTCCAATATTACATGCAATGGTTGGACAACTAGGTTCCTTGTACTTAGGAGGAATTCACTGTTCAATTAGAGCACTAACTTATTCTGTCAGAAATGATGTCTTCTTAACATGGTGTTGCATCTTAACTGTACACAAATCTTTAAGAACTTTTGCATAATTAAGAACTTGTTTAATAACATGCAAAAGAGGAAGGTTAATCTTTACCTGCCTGAGGTTTTCCAAGATTTAATTACTAGAATCCAAAGTTCGCATACCAGATTTTAAAGCTTGAGGAAATGGTACCTTAACTGGGCTCTTGATTACCTCGGCTTCATTGTGGAACTTGGTACTATCATTGCTTTGTTCCTCTTCAACATCCTTTGGCTTATCAGTTGCTGGGATGTGTAAGGACTTACTACTTCTTGTCACAATGACATTGACCTCTTTCAAATTTCCTTGCACCGTATGTTGACCTTAGGGCGTGGGTTGAGCTTGAGAAGGGAACTTGCCATACTCATTCACACTTAACGAAGTCATCAACTTGGATACATCACTCTTTATCTCCTTATTTTTCTCAACAACCTGCATAATCAAAGACTCAAATTTTTTATTAGTTTTAACCTGTGCCTCAATAAAAGCATGTAAAGTATCTTCTAAAGGACTTCTAGAAGATGAAGGTATATGATATGGTGCAGGATATGATTTAGGAGGCTATGTAGGTGGTTGGTTTTCAGACTTCCAGCTAAAATTGGGGTGATTGCACCACCCCAGATTAAAGGTATCAGAGAAAGGTGTAAAAGGCTTCTTCTACTACCTAAGGCATTACATTGGTCCTCATACATCCCTCTCATCTCAGCAAATGTGGGACACTCTTGGGCAAGATGATATACCCCGCCACACACAAAACATGGTCCAAAAGACTCTGCATGATTAGCCACATGTGTTGGCTTTAAGTTCTTAGTCTTTAACACCTCTAGCTCCCTACTGAGCATCTCAACCTTAACTTTTAGGTTATCCTCTTCCTTGAGATGATAAATTTCACCACCATTTGGGTTTCCAGTAGGTCGTGACCTATTTGTGCTCTCAGTAGCACTAGGTCCAGTCCAAGTGTGAGCTTTTCAGAAAGCTCATTGACGTATTCTATGGCCTCATCAAGATCTCTCTATAAGAACTCACCATTATACATCATTTCCACAAATTGGTGCTCTTAAGGTGTAAGTCCCTTATAAAAATATCTTACTAAGCGTCATTTCTCATAACTATGGTGAGGACACATACTCAACAACTCCTTAAATCTCTCCCAAGACCGATACAAAGTCTCACTGTCTTTTTATGCAAATGTGGAAATTTATATTTTTAAAGCGTTGGTCTTATGCTGGGGAAAGTATTTATTAAAGAAGACCTAAGTCATCTCATTCCATGATCCAATAGATCATGGTCTCAGCGAGTATAGCCAACTCTTAGCTCTATTCTTCAAAGAAAAAGGAAAGAACTTAAGTCTCACAACGTCATCAGTTGCATTTTAACTATAAAAAGTCGCAACTACTTCCTTAAACTCCCTAATGTGCACATATGGATTTTCATTTTCCAAGTTATGAAAAGTAGGGAGTAATTGTGTCATCCCTGTTTTAAAATCCAGTTGGCGAGTATTAGTTGAAAACATGATGCATGATGGTGTGGCTGTGCATGTAGGGTTGAGGTAATTTTGAAGATTCCTAGTAGGTTGATCTCCATGTTCACTCATTTCCTCAGAATTAGAAGAATTATCAAACAAATGATTGGAAAAATTAGACACTGACTCTGACAATAATGCAGGTCTACAAGCAAACCAACCCAAGGCGTCTGTTTACTTGTGCATGCAAGGTAGAGAAAAATGCAACACTAAAGAAAAAGAAACTGCAAAAAGAAAAAGAAAATAAAATAAAGATGCAGCAAGCTAAAAGAGGGAACGAAGTTACCGCCGTTACAAACTGCTAAAAAGAAAAACTATCTAGCAATTCTTCTACCATCCCCCAAGCAACGGCACCAAAATTTGATTATGCCCAAAGAATAATGCGGTAGTTGTAGCATAGCTTTGGAGTGTTGATTCCATAGAGAGACAAATTAAAAGAATAGCAGAAAGAACAAAGAAACTAAAAATTTAAGAAAACAAAAATCAAAGTAGCAATGTAAGACAAATCCTTTATAAAAAGAAATAAACTAAAGAGTCAAAATGTAATAATGAAAAGGTTTGACCAGAATTAATAGCAATGAAGCATCTAGAATCCCTTACTTGAACTTGATAACTCTATCCATATTAGATTCATTGGATACTCAACTAGAGATCATAGCACCAGACTCTCTAATCGGAAAATATATCTTTATAACCAATTTGTTCAAATGTAATTATTGAAAACCACTCTTCTTTTGAAAGCACAGATTGCTATCCTATTAGACTTATATTCAAATACAACAATATACTTAGTAGCAATATTGCAGTAGAGAATCACACCAATAAGATCATAAACACCTCAACAATCCTATAGAGAAAGCATGACTGAATCTATGAAAAGTATTAGTTATAAAATTATCCAAATACAAGGAAGACTAATAAGAGATGATAAACAATAATTGTATCAATAAGAAATTTTATTATATGAATCCGATAGAATTGAAATCATCATCATTCAAACAAGTTCATCCCTAGCCTCACCAAAGAATTAGCCCCCCATTCGAAAGAAGAAGATTTTTTTTAAAAAAAAAACTTGGAAGATGAGTTTCTCCAAACCCTAGCATCCTTTCTCCAAAAAATCAGAAGGACCTCTTCTTTTTTACCTTTGGCTCTTTATTTTCCTCCCTTTCCATGAGCTATACCCAATATGGAAAGAAAATCGTGTGCAAACTCGGTAGGTGATACTCTACATTTCCACGTGCATATTTCGGGTCCTTTTTCTCTTAGTAAAAGGATGAATTAGAAAATAGATATTTCTATAACAAATGTAGCCCATTGAGTTATCTTTCTAAAGAATCTATAATTACCTTAATCGGATATCAGTAGAGGAAGAT
This sequence comes from Carya cathayensis, assembly GCA_011037825.1. Classification (NCBI taxonomy): domain Eukaryota; kingdom Viridiplantae; phylum Streptophyta; class Magnoliopsida; order Fagales; family Juglandaceae; genus Carya; species Carya cathayensis. The sequence goes on from QGSO01000556.1 coordinate 47,411, forward strand.
ATGACCATAATACTAACAGATATTCAGAGAGGCTGCGGATTCTGAATATTTTTCATTAATTGCTCTTTCTTTCCTTGTTTATGACTCGAATTTCTTTGACTTTGGATGTATGAAATTATCTTTTTATTGTTCTCTTCTTCCTTATTAGCCAGATTTCAGCTTAATCATTTTTAAATTCATTCCTACAATAAAATCATTAGACACTAAATCAAAACTTGGGCATTATAAAATTAAAGTTTAATTTGGAAAAACATAATCAAAATTCCTAAATAACACATATAATCTAGCAATTAAACTCATAAAAGTAATGTTCAGAGTACACTTTCGTGCACTCATCAAAGGTCACAAAGTGTGCATCTTGGCGCATGATAAGATAACTAATACTTTGTATTTGACATCAAGCTCCATTGATGTGCGGGAAAATACAAGGTTGTAGCAAAGAAGTCTTGGTAGTGCGAATCAGATGAAGAAGTAAAATAGAGTCAATTATGTTGTTCCTCATGTAAGCCTGGGGAAATCTCCCAAGACCACGGTGCAGAGCAGAGGTGTAAAAGATGAGGACAAAACATCTAGTGTTCCATGGACCTATACACCTACAATTGGTGCTCGTAGAACTACTGGGATGACCAGACCCCCACAGTGGCCACCTACCTTGAACTATGTCCTATTGACAGAAGGTGGTGAACTACGATACAAAGAGAGAATCTTGTGAGATGGGAGATTGAGCAAGTGAGAGTTAGTTGAGAGATAGGTGATTGGACTTCCAGGGAGGAAGCAGAGATAGCATAAGAGATGGGCACGTCGACTAAAGATAGAACATGTTATTAGTAGGAGGTTTGATCATTCATCCAAATCAAAGAATGGGACGTCAACAATAGGTTCTCTGATGTTTGCCAGGGTTGATTCGAGACCGAATGCGCCCAGTGCAATGAGAGTTGTGAGTCTCCCAATTGATGTGTTGATTGAGGGTGATGTACATGAGATATTGAAATTGGGCTCAACTTCAATGCATCTTCTTGCACTAAGATGGGAGCTGTGAGCTACAGGGGTGATAGGGTAGGGCTTATGCTGGAGACAATGGCTGACATTGATTGAGCTGAATTATTGCATATTTTATATCTAAAACTAATATATTTTAATTTGTTCATGACATTATTATTTGTTTAGAATGGGGAAAAATGGTAAATAAGCATAAATTTGAGTTTGTGATTTTAATTAGTTAATATTATGGTTTATGCTTAATTTTACAATCTGTGATTTAATTGAACAATAATTCTTCACACGCATAACACATTTATATATATATATATATATATATATATATTCTATTCTTGTTTTTTTATTTTATCTTTTTTCTATTTCATTTTCAGTTTTTGAAGTTTTTTTTTACCCAAATAACAGGTGCAGATTGGCAATAAGAGTGCACAAGACAATAGTGCTCAACAAGTCCAATGTGATCAGCTAGTGAATTACTAATTTCATTTGAAGTCGCAGTTGAAGTTGATTGGCTGGCACCAAACGAGACACTTCAAATGGATCCTCCCAAAAGCACATGCGGGATTTGACAAAGAAAAGTAAAAAGCACCTTTCTTGCTTTTGACCATATGCAAGGCAAACTTTCCATTTTGGACATGCAAGACATTTCACGTAGCAAGCATTTGTCTTATCACATGGGACCCGGTTGGAAGCTTTTGACGGAAAGAAATAGATGGAAGTCACACGCCCCTGCAACTCACCACAGGAAAACCAGCAGCAGACTTCCTCTTGCAGATTTCTTCTTGACGAACGTGAACCCCGCATGCAAACTTGGACGAAATTTCCATTTCACATTCCTAATGCGCTCCCATCACCGTTCCTCATGCCCCTGCATTTTCACCTTCACATTTCGGAAGCATCAACCAAGTTACAGAAAGCTCACCTCACGGAAGCTACATTTCACGCGAGCTCCATTCCAAGATTGCTGCAATAGAGTTTTCTTTCCCTTCTTGGACATACAGATACTGCTAATAGGGACATGATCGGTTGCAGTTGCTGCTAGAGAAAAGTGCCTCAGTCACACAAGGAAAGTCATGCCTGCAACCATTTTGGTTGTTTTGGTCTGAGTGTATGGAAAGGCAACTCTTTTGTTACCTCAGGGAGGGGAGAAAACGCAAGGGAGGGGTGAAAAAACACTTGGTTTTTGCTAGAGAGTTTATCCGACTCCCAAGACCCATTTTCTCCTCTGTTTTCAGTTTTTATACTTCCTTTGTTTTGTGATTGATTCAAGCTTTTATTTACATTTCATTTACATTTAAATTGTTCTCATTCAGTTTGTTTTCATTTTTAGTTGAATACTTTCAGTAGTTATTATGTTGGACTCATTTTCGGTGGCTCACAGCCTCTCTTCAGTAACTTATATTCCAGCAACTTGTTTCGGTAGCTTCTATTTGTTTAGGACATTTGAGTAGTTGTTATTTGGTTTTCTAACTACCCGTAGCTTTTCATTTATGCAGAATTTGTTTTGGGTTATATTTTTGCTTGATTTACGTTGCTTGCTTGGGGTTGTTTGGACCTGTGCATTGGATTATTTTCATTGGTGTTGATTAGTCTAAGTAGTGTAAATCATATTTTTTGGATTAGATCGAACACTTGAGAAGGGAAAATATTAGGTTTCGAGAGCGCACAATGTTGATGAATATGGTTTAGCTTCTTAAGTGAGGGTAACCATAATTTATTTAGCGCACTTTCATGAATCCACTAAATGAACGGAAGTGATTGAAGTAGTGTCAAGGTGCAATGAAGCAAAAATTCTTATATGCGAGCTAATTATTTCCCATTTCCTACTCGTGTTCGACACATTGTTCTATTTACTTTTTCTTGCATATCCTTTAGCATTCACTCACCATTTTTTTTTTATAAGAAATGACTTTTATCTATATTGCATCAAGGGATTACCCGAGATCTTAACAACCCAAATAACATGGACAATAGACTCAGGTACAGAATCCCCCTATACAATCAAATCATCCACATTCCATGCCATTCTAGCTAGCTTACTAGCAACACTGTTACCTAGACGACTCACATGTTGACATAGACAAACATCAAAGTGAGACATCAATCTTTTAACTTTTAAGACCAAATTTCCTAGGTGTGATGCATTTTGTAATGACTCTTGTTGCAGATTATCCACTAATATCTTGCAATCTGATTCCACCATCAGCTTTGATATACCCGATTGAAGACATGCTGAAGGCCCCTTAGCGCTACCACAAGTTCAACAGTTTCTAGTTCTTCTATATGGAATTCTACCTTACTAGCTGGAAAGATAACATCCCTTCTTCCATCTCGAAGCACTGCTCCAACTCCTGCTTTCTTTTGATAAAAAAACAAAGCCCCATCAATATTAATTTTCAGAAAACCTGCTGGAGGAGGACCCTAAAACCATTACGTTTGATCTGGTTTATATTTTTCTGTTGAGAGAAGGAAGCATAACTAGTCTGAACTGAGAAGGCATGATCAACAACTTGTTTAGTAGAAAGAATGACAACATCATGTAACTTTTTATTTCTCCTGAACCAAAAACTCCATGCTTCATGAAAAAATTCTGCAATTCCTCTGTAGTACCAGTCTTGTGCACATGTTGGATTAGATCAATGAAATAGAGACGTTTTGGGATATCAAAAAGACTAGATATCAAAAAGACTAGAAAGCTGGCCTTTCCAAAAATCAATCAGCTTAGGGCAGAAAACAATAGCATGCCCCAAGTCTTCATCCTGCTCAGAATACATACATCATTTGGGATCTATGTCAACATGTCTCTTAATTAGGTTCAAGCCAGTTGGTAAAAAATCTTTGCATAATTTCCACGCAAAAATCCTAATTTTCAAAGGCATCTTCATCTTCCAGATTGCTCTCCATAGGCTGTTCAAATTGCTGCTATTAGAACTTTGCCCTTTTGAATATACCCTTTTGTAGCAGCTTATAAGCACTTCAAACACTGAACTCACCACTTCTCTCTTCAGTCCACATCCACCTATCTTCATGCCCCACTGGACAGATTACTATTTTTAGAATTTTTTTGCTATTATTGGATTGAAGAGAGCTCGTACTTTTAGAGTATCCAACCATCTAGTTTCCACACTAATAAGAGAATCCACTGTTTTAGTTATTCCATCCTGCATCTCTACTCTTGTCTGTTCATGCAGCAGGTTTCTGTAGCTTGGAATCCATGAATCATGCCAAATCCTTATAGTCTTCCCATCCCCTACTCTCCTTTGGCAACTCTGCAATAAAAGGGATCTTTTTTCCCATATTCCCCGCCATGCATAGGAGGGGTTATGACCAAGCTTTGAATCCAAAAAATCCATTATAGGAAACTATCTTGCTTTGAAGACTTGATACATCAGAGAATCTGAGTAAGTAGCAAGCCTTCATCCTTGTTTTACAAGAAGAGTTGTGTTAAACAGTTTTAGGTCTTTAAAACCTAACCCCCCTTGAAACTTAGATTTGCACATGTTCTTCCAACTAACCCAGTGGATTTTTTTTATTGTTTTCAGTTTTACCGCACCAGAATCTAGCCATCAAACTCTCAAGATCTTTAGAGAGACAATCAGGTAGTTCGAAACAACTCATAGCATAAGTGGGTATGGCCAAAGCTACTACCTTAAGTAAGATTTCCTTGCCTCCTTGGGATAGTTGTTTTTCCTTCCAACATTGCAGTTTCTTCCATACTCTTGACTTGATTTCAGAGAAAGCATTAGACTTCTTCCTCCCTATCATTGGAGGTAAACCCAAGTATTTTTCATATTGTTGTATAACAGTTCCACCCCACATATTTCTAATGTCCTCTTAGATAGGAATACTTACATTTCTGCTGAACACCATACTTGTCTTGTCCATATTCAATTTCTGCCTAGAGGCCAATTCATACCTCTTTAAAACCCTTTGTAACTCATAGTTGGTTTGGACATCAGCTTTACAAAAGATGACATTGTCATCAGCAAAAAGTAAGTGGTTTATAGCTGGAGCCCCTCTACATATTCGAATACCAGGTATCACTGATGTCATAGCTGCTCGTTTCAACAAATAAACTAGTCCCTCAGTGCATAAGAGAAATAGATAAGGGGACAAAGGGTCCCCTTGTCTCAACCCACAAGTTGGTTTAATGCACCCTTTTGGAACTCCATTCAACATGACAGAGAGAGAGACTGAGGAAACACAATACATTACTAATTTGATCCACCTTGCATCAAATCCCATATGAATCATAATCCTTTCCAAAAAACCCCACTCAACTCGGTCATAAGCTTTACTCATGTCTAATTTAATGGACATATATCCCTTCTTGCCCCCTCTTTTGTGTCTTAGAAAATGAATAATCTCATATGCCACTAACACATTATCTGTCATTAATCTACTTGGCACAAAAGCTGACTGTGAAGCAGAGATTATCAAAGGAAATAAAAACTCCAATCTGATAGCTATCACCTTGGAGATAAGTTTGTATAGAACATTACACAAGCTAATGGGCCGAAATTCAGCTACTTTAGTGGGATTCTGCTTTTTAGGAATAAGACAGATAAAAGTATGGTTTAAATCTTTTGGAAAGACACTAGAATTTAGAGCCTCTCGCATAGCCTGAGTCACAGAAGAACCTATTGTACTCCAATATTTTTGATAGAAGATAGGGGGCATACCATTGGGACCTGGGGCCTTTGTTGGGTGCATTTGGGCAAGAGCAGTATTAACATTTGTTGCAATGAATGGTTTAATCAGTTCTTCATTCATTTGAGTTGTAACTTTGGGCTTCACCTTAGTAACAGACTCGATGTGGTCCCTCTCCTCTGAGCTAGAGAACAATTGTTGAAAATAGTTCACCACTAGATCTTCCATATCTTTTCCTTCTTTCCAATTGTCTTGATCATCCTGTAGTCTCTTTATGGTGTTTTTCTTCTTTCTGTGTGAGGCTTTAGAGTTAAAGTATCTTGAGTTTTGGTCCCCAGCCTGAATCCACAATGCCTTTGATCTCTGATGCCACATTTCCTCTTCCCTCCCTAACCATTTATTCACTTCTTCCCTGGCATTTTGATTTTCTTAAATGTTCAAACTAGCAGGGTCCTTCTCTTGTAGAACTTTTAATCTTCCTTTAGCCTCATCAATTTTAACTTGTACATTGCCAAAACTTTTTTTGTTCCTACCCTGCAGTTTCTCACCCACATTTTGAGTCTACTGCATCAAAGAATTTAGACCTAGCCCAGTCCAGTAGAGCATTGATGCACTCAGAATCCCCTCTTCTATTTGACCACGTATGTGGACTTCCCTGGTACCCTAAATCCTTAACACCACAGTCATTTATAACTTCTCTAAAATTGTTCATTTGCCACTCAGGTCTGTCCACACCTCCCCACCTCTCAGATTGGTGCACAATTTCATTAAAATCACCAATCAATAACCACCTCAAGTTATCATCACACTTCATTAATCTCATAAGATCCCACGTTAAGTGTCTATTGGTCACCTCAGGAAACCCATAGATACCTCGTTAAGTGTCTATTGGTCACCTCAGGAAACCCATAGATACCTGTAAAATATCACCTCCTCCCACCTTGTTCTTTTTTCACAATTACAACATGTATGTGAGTTTTTGAATATTGTAAAATAGATAAATCCACTTCTATTTTTCAAAATAATGCCAAACCTCCCCTTCGTCCCTCACAACTAACAGCTAAACAGTTTACAAATCCAAGCCGAAGCTTACATTTGTCCATTTCAAAAAATTTTAGCCTAGTTTCCTGAATGAACAAAATGTTGGGATCTTCCTTCATAACAAGGTCACGAAGGTTTCAAATTCCACGTGAGTTCCCAAGCTCACAGGAATTCCAGCTCAACATTTTCATAATACCTGGTGGGGTTAATTAGCAACCTCCACCATTTTCTATGATAGTTCACTATTTTCTTGTATGTCCCCATCAATTATCTTCCTAGTTTTTGTCAAGAAATAGTTGCCCTCATCACTTACCTCCACCCTCCGCTCGTTACCAGATGATCTCCTTGTAATAGGAGGAGCTCCACCCTGAGCATGTTCTCTGTGTTTCCACTTGCTACCCACTCCCTGCTCCTTTGGACTCAAAGTAAGTATCGGGACCTCAACTACTTCTACCTCATGCATGCAAACCAGAGAGGATGTGCTTAACAGAGTTTTAGAGCCTTGGTCTTGAGAGGGCCTAGACTCATGCCCATTAGGCCCACCATCAGACCCACCAAGCTTTTAGTCCTGAGAAAGTCCATGCCCCTGCCCACCAGGCCCATTGTCTCTACTATAGTCATCCATAAATTGGTAGCTCACAGTCTTGTTAGTTGTAACAACCCCCTTGTTCATTTGTTGCTGCTGCACCTGTTGGTGAGTCTCCTTAACAACCTTGTGGTCCCCACTTTCAAATTCCCCACCGTGACACTCCTCTTGATCCGTAAGTGCCTTCCCCACAACCCCTCCTACATAAATTCCATTTTCTGTTACACCCTTAGATTCTGTTGAGTGGGATGCAATATGCCTAAATTGCCCCTTATCAGATCCTCGCTCTGGCAACCTTTGTGTCATATTGCTCCCCGATGTCTTTATCTCCTCTTCACCGTCGTCTCTTTCCATTTCAGGGGCCTTTCTTCCACTCACCTTTACCAGTGTAACCATTACTGGACGAAGACCAATGCCAAAGACCAGTACTCTCAGCACGGAGCCATGACCCAAACTGCTTCCTTTTAGGAATATCACCCCCATGATCATCTTTTTGAACTGAACATCCTTTCTCCCCATGTAGAATCCAACCACACGTAAAGCATATTTTTGGTAACTTCTCATAGCGAAAATGGACCCATACCTTTTCTCTCTGTACATTAATAAACCTTCCTCAAGTAATGGCTTTGCATAACGGCATTTCCACCTTAACTCTCAAGCACTTCCCCCACCCTACTCCATCACTCTCCACGTCAACTTCAATGCAACTCCCTACCGAATTTCCAATTCGTTTCCCCCATTCTGTCGACATACAACCCAGGGGTAGTTTATGAATCTGTATCCAAAACGCTTCACGATCAAAAGCAATCCGCCCTGGTTGCATAATCCTGTCATAATGCAATAAGATAAACAAGACATTATCGAACAACCATGGTTTGCCTTCAAGGATTCTTTTCTTATTGGCATGCGTGGTGAAAGTAACCACAAAAATATTTCGATCAACTTCTTGAAAAACAGCCCGTTTACTGATCCTCCAAATCCTTGCCATAGTATTTCCACTAATATCTTTCCCTACATTGCGCTCCAAGCATACCTTTCCAATCAGACTCCTCTCGCCCTTCCTTTGAATCTACTCCCCACTTCCACTGTCAACATCCAGTACCACTTCCTCTTCCTTTGTGAGGCTAAGATGCCCCCACATATCCTCAAGACCTGCCATCCTCAGCCCTTTCCTTCTACTTTTGAGAAAACCTAGATGAGCTCTACAAAGTACCCACTATTTCACCACCTCTGGGGTCGATGAAAGTCTAGACCAGAGAGGAGACTGGGTACCTTTCTTCATTCACTCACCATCTTATACAAAAGGAAACAAGGCATTTTTAACAATGTCCAAAAAGAATCAATTCTCATTGTGAAAATTATTGTCCTTTGTTAATAATTTTCTTTTATTTTTTATAGTGAATAAATTTGCATTTTAAACTAATCGTTCCTTGAGGAAATGACTTAGGGACTTCCCTAGCACTACTTGGCAACTCTTATACTTGGGAGTAACTCTTAAAACACTTTTTAAAGTGAGTCAAGTTTTTGGCGCCGTTACCGGGGAACGACTAGTTTAATTCAAATTCTTCTAGTATCTTTTCTTTAGAATATTTTCCTTCACTCTTATATTTTTCTTTATTCTATTTTATCTTGTTTAGCACTTATGTTTGATGTCATGGGCTAGGGATGACACAAGAAGATTGTATCACGTGAGTCATAGTTTGAGTAGTAGTGTGCCAAGTTTTGACTTGGATTCTAGTTTTGATTATGGTTTCGAGACTAACTTAGAAAATCCTTTCTTTGATAACATGGCTGAACAAGCTCCTAGGACACTCAAGGATTATCTACAGCCCACATGAACCACACAACCATCTTGCATCATCTTGCCTGAGCATGCACATAATTTTAATATCAAACATGGCACGATGTCTATGATACCCCAATTTCATGGGATGGAATCTGAAAATCCATTTAAGCATTTAACTGATTTTGAACTTGTTTGCACTACATTCATACATAGGGCCGTCACTAATGATATGATTAGATTGCATCTTTTTCCTTTTTCATTAAAAGATAAGGCTAAGGCGTGGTTTAATTCTCTTAGCCCCAACTCCATTGCTAGTTGGTCTGACATGGAAAAAGAGTTCTTACTCAAGTATTTGCCCTTACAGAGAACTCAATCTTTGCAGGAAAAAATTAGTCAATTCATGCAGAGAGCGGATGAGACCTTCCATTCGAGCTGGGAAAGGTTCAAAGAGCTGGTCAACATGTGTCCTCATCATGGGTTCTAGTCATGGTGATTGGTGAATTACTTCTACACTGCTTTGACCCTTGAGTCGAAGCAATTTGTTCATACCATGTGCATTGGGGAATTTTTCGATAAGGAGCCTAAAGATGCTCTTGTTATCCTTAATTATTTGGTCCAGAATGCTCAACAGTGGAATACAAGAGTTGATAGAGAATCATGTGCAACTCAACCATTGAGAGCAATAGGTGGTGGAGGACGGCATGAGCTAAAAGATGATATTGATGTTCAAGCACGGTTGGCTGCTATCGTTAGAAGGTGTAAAAGAAGAGGACAAAACATCTAGTGTTCCAGGGATGTATACACCTACAGTTGGTGCTCATAGAACTACTAGGATGACCAGACCTCCGCAGTGGTCACCTACCTTGAACTATGTCTTGTTGGCAGAAGATGGTGAACCACCATACAAAGGGAGAATCTTGTGAGATGGGAGATCAGGCAAGTGAGAGTTAGTTGAGAGAAAGGTAATTGGACTTCCAGGGAGGAAGCAGAGATAGCATAAGAGATGGGCACATCGACTAAAGATAGAACATGTTATCAGTAGGAGGTTGGATCATTCATCCAGATCAAAGAATGGGACGTCAACGATAGGTCTTTTGATATTTTCTGAGGACGATTCGAGATTGAATGCTCCCAATGCAATGAGAGTTGTGAGTCACCTAATTGATGTGTTGATTGAGGGCGATGTACATGAGATATTGAAATTGGGCTCAACTTCAATGCATCTTCTAGCACGAAAATAGGAGTTGTGAGCTACAGAGGTGATTGGGCAGGGCGGGTGCTGGAGACAGTGGCTGACATGTGGAAAACTAGTCTCCAAGTATGAGATTTTTGGGTTATGGAGCCTAGTCTTGAGCTGAGAAGATGTTAAGCCAAGAGTTTGCTCGACAAGGTGCTTGAGCGAAATTTAGGCAGAGAGTTCGCTCAAGTTGCGCTTGACGATTATCTTAAGCGAAGCTTAGACAAAATGTTCATCCGCGGTGCGCGCGACAGTGGGCTAGGGCGAAACACAACCCTAGTGTTCACTCGAGTTGGCTAGAGCCAATGTTGGATAGGCTATTCGCTCGAGAGAATAACCCTTTCATGCCGCCTTAGGGTTTCTAACATTGTTTGTTACATAGATGTTATGTTTTGGAACATAAATTGATTCGATTGAGAACAAAGAGAGTGAACAGCATGTTGAGCACAAAAGAGAGAGAGAAAAGGCCCTAGAGAGAGAGAGAGAGAGTTGAGATTTGTGAGTAGAGTGAAGTTCTTGTAACTCACTGTGAGTGTTTGTTATCTTATCTGGAATAAAATCTCCTACAGCTCTTTGGTCGTAGGCTCGTTTTCGAATCAAGTTAAATTATGTGTGTTGTGTTTATGCGCTTGATCCCTGTACTTCTGCATTTATTTTATTGTCTGTCTCGTTATCATTTTTTGTGTGTGTGATGATTTTTATAATATGATGTGTATGTGATTTAGTACTAATTATGTTTAATCTCATGAAGTTTTTGCTCTCGTTAATTTAATTTGTTTATGCTAAAAGAAAATCCTAATATTGAAACAATAAGGTAAAAATATAAACAGGCTAGGAAAAAGGCCTAACCCAGTGGGGCCGATGGACTTATTTTCCCTAAGAAAAACTACACGTTATTAGAACAAGTTTATGGCGAAATTTGACTCATAATCTATGATACAATTGGGCGTGCTTATAAGATGATAAAACGTTGAAGGAGATTCAGGTGATCATAATCTTATTAATAGAGAGAGAGAGAGAGAGAGAGAGAGAGACAATACGCGCAATTTACTTAACCCGTTTCAGTATAATTTGGAAATTGAATTATCCTTAATCGGTCCCCATTTAAATTTTAATCAGGTCTTAACCAATACCCCCAATTAGTATTACCCAAAAAGGGCGTCATTTTACTCACATATATATTAACACAGCCACATAATCGTCTATCTCCCTCTTACTAGCTCACTCGACGGCCTCTCTTCTCCCTTCTCAGAACTCTCTCTGTATCGAAGCTTTCTCTCTCTCTCTCTCTCTCTCTCTCTCTATCTCTCTCTCTCTAAGACTGTATCTCTATCCCTATTTTGAGTTTATGAGGTGCTGGGGTTAGGGTTTGTACGGTAGTTGTTGGATATGGGATTTTATAAGTTTTGTCCCTATTTGAATTTTATGTTTTTATTGTGATTTTTGGTTTATTAGTTGTGGGTGTTTTCGTTGTATGGTTTTTTTTTTGGTGATAGTTTCCTCGTTTATTAACTTACAGTCTGTAAGCATTCCATAAATGAGTAGTCATCACGTCCTCCGTTTTACCCATATGATTATCCATTCTTGAGTTGTTTCTTAGTCTCTTATTCCATATTCAGTTTGTATTGGAAGATGAGTCTTCGCGGTTTGTCACCAAGTCCTGTGTTGCTTTGGATGGGACGAGCATGGACAGTACCGTAGCAAGCATTTACATTGTTGCTTTTTCTGAAAAAGGCTTATTTATATCGTTGTTTTTGAACTGGAAAGAGCTCGATGTCCTTTGGGGCCCATTGGGCTGACTAATGGACTTGTGACACCAAATCAAGCCACCAACTCACAGCCCCCTATGAGTTCGGCCCATTTCCTAGGTCTAATTTTTCTCAATTATCGGGAAAGTAACTGCCTGAGAACCCATTGGAGAGGGGGATTTATCTTTGAGTATAGATGAACCTTATCAATCAATTTGAATCTCAAACAGCAGATAAGCCTACCATCTCTGACAATAATGGATGACTTGTGGGCTCTATATATATAGAGAACTCAGGAACGTTGAGATTATCTCATTAATTGGTATTAAAGAGGCTTTAATTATCATTGTGATATCTGAATTAGGCATCGCAGGTGTTCCTACAAACCCCCCAAGCCACTTTACCCTTTGATCGCATGTGATTGTACATGAGTGGTTGCGATGAAACACGTCTATATATAACATGAACCATAGAATTTTTTCCCCCGTTTTCAATGAAGAGTGGGTGCACATACCATTAATCATTCCATTTCTCTTGGCATAATTATAAAAATGTTTGAAATTTTAGAAAATTTAATATAACTAACAAATATTTGAAATAGCATATGGTAGGCAACTGATCAAGCATATGTTCCTTTTTTTGTTCCTTTTTTTTTTTAATTTGTTTCTCTCAGAATGTGATCATTTTAGGGGTTATAATTTTGGATCAAAATCTGGGTGTCATCATCAAAACTTTATCAATACTGTGTATACAATAATGTTGCTAAAAATTACAACATTGGAATTTTGTTGTGATTTTTAGTTTATGATCATTTGATGGTGTTAGTCAGCTTATCATGGAAACAAACCATTTATTTCATATAGTTTATTCACAATGGATATAGAACACTTGTTTCCTTTAGTTTCTATGCATGCAGGAAAACCATGAAAGCTAGCATGTAGGTTGTGCTGCATATCGTTTGTATGATTAAAACATATGCCCTGGCCACTGATAGCTTAGTGGCATCTAGGTGTTAGTTGTGTATATTTTTATATACAGGACATGATTCTGTCCACTGGACTACATGCATATGCATGCGCGTTAATGATTGGATCATGATTTATTAAGAGTTATAATTCTCAAAACGACATAAAGGAATTTGAAGGCACTACCAAGGAAATAACCTCAACCAATTTCTGATGTACTTTAGAGATCAACAGGGTCAAAATGTAGAAAAGAGGGTACAAAAAGAAATTTGGGGGAGGTGTGGAAATTAAACAGGATCATGAATGTTCTTATTTACTTAAAATTAATAATACAAACTGAAATCAGACAAGATGGGGTCCCTATTATCAAGATAGGCAAGCTCTTCCTTCATGTTTGCCTTTGATGTCTGGTGCAACGTGCGTCCTAGCTAATGATACAAACACAAGACTCTGTGGCGTTAAAGAGATAATGTATCTTGACTTTAATTGGTCCTGAAACTTCTTAACTGAAAAAGCTTTGGTGCTCTTATGAAGATATGCCCAGATTTCATCAAAGACCCTTATTAGTGTGTAATACACACACACGCACACACACACATTATATACATGATATACTCTTAATTAAATCATTTCCCACTTCTTCTATGTATAATCCTTTATTTTGAAACTGTACTCCCTTACTTATATATTCTAGCTAAGACTCTCTCAAACATGGTCAAGATCATAGACATGTTTAATTAATTTAGCTTTTTTTTTTTTTAATTGAGTGTGGCATTTATATATATATATATATATGAAACCACTGATGACTTGCTATTTCTTTCTAATAGAAAAATTATAGATATGCTTAGAAGTACCACTCAGTTCAGCCAATGAGATGGCCCCCTCCATATATATATATCTTCGTTATCATCTATGGTGAACATACATGATGCTGTATAAGAATATGCATGCGTTTTCTTTAATATATATATATATATATATATATATATCAAAGAGATATAGTTATTATTTATTTTCTGATGTTATAGTGTGGATTAATTTGTGTTATAAAGTTGATACACTTGATTAATGATTCTTACTTTATCTCAAATTGTATTTGAGCCTTATGAAACCTAGTGCTACTATACATTCGTTGGGGTTTGAATCAATCGTCGATGTGATTCATTTGGATAACTTTCTTTCTACAACTAGTCCTCATATTCACCCTCCTATAAAAAAATCTCGGAGTAGATCATATGTATGACATCATTTACTATAATGACACATGTAAGACCTCTATTTCTAGTGGGATTGGAAGGGATAGCCCCAATAAAAACGACTAGACCTAGGGAGGATGGGGTGGATGATACAACTAGCAATCTTAATGTTGGGTTTGCCAAGTACAATGAACAAAAAATAAGATTGACGGCAGCTAATAAGATGATAATTGTAGATGAACTACTGCTTAGATTTGTAGAAATAAGGGAATTTAAGTACTTTATGTTTGTGGTTGAGCCTAGATTTTCAATGTCCTCTTGCATTACTATTATACGAGATTGTATGAAGATGTATTTGTCAGAAAAAGATAAGTTAAAAGACATATTTATAGCATCCAATTATAAGATTTACATCACTACTGACATGAGGGGAGACAGGCTGAGAGGGTTATAATTAGCTAATGCCAGTTCTATTTTAATTTTGTCGAACGATGCTGACATGTCTTCTAGCTATTGGAGGGTGTAAACTCACTCTCGATACAACATCCTCTTTGAAGTTATTCTCTATATAATTTACCTACTACAATAAAGCACTTCTGTTATTTACAAGCAAGTATTTAAACACACTATTAATCCACCATCCATCAAAATTATTAAAAAAAAAAAAATCAATACACTAATATTATTAGTGTTTTTTTAATATGTAGTAGTAAACAAGATTGCAATTAGTTTTTTTTTTTTTTTCACAATAATAAGATATCAAAAGTTCTATATATAGTCATTTTTACGTACTCTTTTGTACACTCTACTAATGTGATAAGTTAAATATTAAAAATAAATTAATACAACCAAAGATATCAATGAAGTGCACAATTAAAAAGTACGCAAAACTGACTCCCTAGTCTTTATTGCACTCAACTTAACCCCACTTGTCTTCCTGTGATGACTACTAAATATAAGTAGTGCAAACTCGTCCACGTTCCTTTCAAAGTCTCCTGGTCAATAAATACAGTTGTCATAAACATGCAAGTAGCTCGATCCATGACCCACGCATGCATACAATATATATATTACATTTATATATATATATATATTATAAATGTGCACGCGCGGCGGCAATGCACCAATGTGCAGCTGTTATATAGAGAAATAATATTTACAATTCTGAAGTATATATATAGTTTTCACGTACTTTCTCTGAAAAAAATGAATAAATCGAAGATTTACGTAAAAAAATTATTTTTTAATGATAGCGCTTACATTTTTTCAAAAAAAATACGCGACGATTGCATTCTCCAGGAATTAATATGGCATTACCCTTATATATATATATATATATATATATTAAAAATTTTATGTACAATCACTTTTGTGTACTCTTTTGTACACTCTAATGATGTGATTGATAGTGTATTAAAAAAAATTGATGCAACCAATTACATCAGTAGAATGTTCAAGAAATACGTAAAAGTGATTGTATGTAACAATATATTATATATATATATATGATTTTTCCTCTTTCTCGATGCAAATTGGCCTAGCTGCAACTAAATTCCTCATCATATGATTATACGCATGCACTAGTATGTGTTTTTCTCCCCCTTACAGCAACGCAAAGTACTCTTCATTTTAACGTTCCACGCACGTACATGAGCATCTGTCTTGAGCCAAAAATTAAAAAGAAATGAAAGGAAAGGAAATGAAAGCGCAAACAGACAATAACCTAACTTATACTGAGAAAAACAATAATAATAGCATTCTGTATCAGTGGCAATATGCAGATCAGCATTCCATTTCCTGATGATCAATACAAGGGGCAGAGCAGAAATTGCATCACGATTTAGTGGACTCTCCACTTTGCATTTGTCCTATACATATATATATATATATATATATATATATATATATATATATATATATCTTCTGCATTTTTAAAACTTCGTTATCTCTTTGCTTAGTGTCTTTAATTAATTTGTCATAAACGAACGTGCAGACATATATATTAAGATTTGAGAAGTAGTAATGCTACAAATACAGAGAATATATATTACATGACATGAAAATTAAATTTATATATTGACGTGATTTCGTGTGATCCGTTAAATTTACTACTTTGCGACAAAAGTAACTTTACAATCTGTTATTTCATATCAAGACACGTCATATTATAGATTTATTTTTATATAATCTCTTTATAGTTAAAGTATTCATCTTAATATTGAAAACTGCAGTCATGATCAGTACGTAGTGCATCATCAATGGCCAAGTTTCGATCCATTCCTTAAAACATGACTAAATATCTTAATTTCTTCTTTCATGTTTTTGTCCAATTTCGTGAGTAATTATTAGAAAACAGTTTAAAGAGTCATGATGTTAGTACTAAATATTATGAAAATATCAAATAAAACTCGATCGAAGTAGTGATCAATTTATAATATGCCAAAAAATAGTTGAAAAAACGTTGGCAGTAGTTCCATTAATCAATTAGTGCGCAGTGTGCGCTCCTCGGCCAAATCTGGTTTATCAAAATAGTTCAGATATATAGTTAATTATTTATATGCCTAATTTTCCCTTCACCTCCAACCTTTTTTATTACTTTTTTCACGTGCATGATGCTTTGCAATTACTGATTTTTTATGCTTTTGATCAATTGGCTTAGAAAATAATAATGGAGATCGAACTTATTTTCAGCTTGCACTTAATTAAAAGATTGGAGATACATAGAATGGAACTATATATAATGAGTATGCCTTGAGAAATTTCATTTTGCACTCTTATATTATTATATATTATATCAGTACCCTTTAAATCAGATGCTGGACATAATAGATCAAATTAATCTGCAGGCTAGATTCAATGGATAATCGAGACGGGGAAGATAAGAGAATTGCCCAAAACACATAGAAAACTTTGAAAATTTATTGATTAAAAGTAACATTCGAAATTATTTTATTAACCCCACAAGCTGGACTTAAATAGTTGAAAATTTAAAATTATGAAGAAAATGAAAAAATCTAAATTATTCTATGAGAAATAAATATATAAATAAACAAAAATCCTACCCAAAAATTGAAATCAGAATCACTTCCAAAACTTGAAACCAAATGTTTATGTTTAATAAGGCAAAAATGAGCATAAATATATGATTTGAGGGAAAATAACTACTATTTCCCTTAGTCCAATGAAGATATTAAGATTTCCTTCCATATTTGTATAGATTCATCTTCTTAAAATAGTACTTCAATGCAATCAATATAGAATTAATTTAGACCTAGATACCCCATATCAATTTGGGTAGTTTGCATCAAAATCATAGTTGGATCGATTTTGGTATATATTTTTTATGATTATTTATTGCATATATAATAATTGTTATATTGAAGTAGAATCTTATTTTTGTTTGT
Organism: Carya cathayensis; assembly: GCA_011037825.1. Classification (NCBI taxonomy): domain Eukaryota; kingdom Viridiplantae; phylum Streptophyta; class Magnoliopsida; order Fagales; family Juglandaceae; genus Carya; species Carya cathayensis. Next base: position 65,023 of record QGSO01000556.1, read on the forward strand.
TAAAACCTACCCTAGCTTTAATAAAATCTTGGCCGCTAATTACACATTAATGTTGGTAGGTTAAAGTTGCATTATTTCATATATATCTAGCTAGTAAGTACGTACCAGGCCGGCGGCCATTATATTATTTTATTCTAGGTTTGTCATGTTGGATTATAATATTGAAAACACTAAATACTTAATTAATCTCAATGTTTTGCCGTATTAAATATTAATAATTTAATACTAGTTATCATAATTAAAACACTTGATGATCAGGAATATTCCCACCTACCTACGATGATCTCGATGTTTTATTAATAAAGTCTTATGTTTCTACTCTAATGAAAATTAATATTTACAAAATCATACCGTACCACACATATATATTATATGCACACAATTAATATATATTAATATATATATATATATATATATAGTTGGTTTCTGTACGTACGTGCTGTTTAATTATCTTTTTTATTATTGTTATCATGGACGTGTCAGATTATTATATATACTAGATGATCAATTTCTTCAAATGTAACAATATTCGATTGATGAAGAGTACTACCCAGCACTACTACTGGAAAGATCATTTAATTAAGCTATCAGCTTGGTAGTAACCAAAATTAATCAAACTGGGACATACATAGGTATATTGTATTTCCATCTAGGCCTGTGCAGAAAATCGATTGGTCTGCCCGTTTGCAAAACCCGACCCAACCTGACTCGAAAAGACGGTTTTAACTAGTGTTTGAGTCCCCACTTCTTTTCATCACGACGCCATCACCACTACCTCCATTTCTCTGAGTCCCCACTTCTTTTCATCACGACACCATCACCACTGCCTCTGTTCCCCTTCGTCGGTCCGTCATCTTGATGGAAATTAATTAAAAAGGTAATACATCATAATTTTTTAATATCAATAATAATGTTATTATATATATATATATGTTTGTGAGCCACTTAATGACCAACTAATAAATAATTAGAATGGAAATTCTACGCGTTTATAAACGATTTGAAGAATGCTATATTAATATATATATATATATATATGAAAATTAAATTCTATTTGCAATCTTCAAATGAGGACTGTGTGAGAAAATCTATTGATATATTTCATTAAATGGAAATTATTATAATTTTGAGAGGGATATTATTATAATTTTAAAAACTAGAAATTTTATTTACAATCTCCTAGTGAGGACTGGATGAATATATATATACATATATATATATATAATACTCTGGAAGAATACCTGCAGGTAGGGTTGAATGATCTATTAATTGATAATGAATCCTACAAAGTGTTCGTTTTCTCGCAGTCTTTTCAGCTCCCCCTTATTATAATTTGCAAGTTGTAATCGAGAGGTAAAAATCAATTCCCATTGGACATTTGTGGGAAAATGCTAGAGATATAGATCAACAAATTTTCATTATTAATCCTCATCTACTATATTGATGTTCAGTCATGGACTGCACTTTAATTTCCTTTTGAAAGATAAAAGAGATCCCTTTTTTCATTTCTAACTCCATTTTGATCTTTTAAATAAATGATTTGATATGTGTTCATAATTGTGAAAACAATATGGATATTGGCCGGCACACCATCATATATAAATTAATATGATCATTACAAGATTAATTACGTTATGGTTACGCATATAAAAAGAGAGAGAGCGAGAGAGAGAGAGAGAGAGAGAGAGAGATTATCATGCCTTGTTTTAAGCTAGTTGGCTTTATCATTAAACTTTTGACTATTACATTTTCTGTATATATATACAGTTTAGAATATCCCAGCTTATAATTATATTCTAAAGTATAAAATTTAGATTTGATAACTTCTCTTATAAATCAAACCTTGATGTGTCGGTGTAGCAGTCATGAACTAGTCATGATGTAGACGTGTCTTCCACGCTAATGTACGAGTAGAATGACTCCTTTAAAATTTAGCTCTTATTTCCATGATCACTTATTCTTTTTCTTATATAATTCTTTCATATCAACATCAGATTAGACTCGTCATGTTATCCAGCTTCCTCCTATCTATACTCAAATTAACAAAAGATGTACAATCAACCATATATACATATATATATATATCATTTGCATATATTGAGCATACAATATTATTGAAACCTTTCGAAACTCAAATTGTGAATGTAGTTTAAGAACGTGATCATTAGGTTATGTATATACCGAAAATTCTATAAACAACTTGATTGTTTTAAATACAATAACTCGATAATGCCGAACATATAGTACGCTATGATAGATATATACCAGTTTTGAAACGTATTAAAGTTTGCGGAATGAGTGTAATGCAACTGCAACAAGCATTAACTCCCCAATCCAGAAACGTGAATACTATATATATATATATATATACTAAGTGGGAGTAACGTGTAAAGCACGTTTGTCTAATTTTATGAAATGATTATTTGTAAAAAATAATATATATTTTATAAAAATTATTGATGTCACTTAATAATTTAAGGCATATTGGAGAAAATAAAAAAATTAGTTCAAAATATCATATAATATGTTTATGACATCCATAATTTTAGTAAAGATGTATATGAAAAATTTAATAAAAGTCTAACACAAACGGTAGTTCAAAATATGTGTCGTTTGATATTTGTATTATAATTCATTAATTTATGTCATCCGGTAGACGATCAATAGAGACAACATTGAAATTCTTATTTTGCTGTTGGTTGAGTCGATCAGGAACAACATAAAGTTAAAACATAATCTTTTTATAAAATTTGTGGTATAATATTTTCTATATATAACATATATATAAATCCTAAAATATATTTTGAAGTTGTTAACCGAATTTACTCTTTCTTAATTAACTCAAGGATCACGGCTTTTGTCACGTGCCCATCATAGTAAGCCCACGTGTGGAATATGACTTAGCGGAAGCTACATCCTACTACCATGGAGAAAAAAAACACTTTGATTAAACACACTTGTATTATATATTATATGAGATTTTTAAATTTAGAATACTCAATAATCTGAGTTAATGAAACATATAATACACGTATATTATATTTAGGGATTCACGTCTTATGCACCTAATACACGTGTATATGTTAAGGAGAAAGAGAAAAATATAATAATTAATATTTAATTACTTATTATTATATAAACTATTAAGTATTATAATTATTGTGATTAATAAATCATATAACAACATTGAATGTTATTTCTCTCAACATTTATGTCTTCATTTTATATGTCAAACCGTTAAAACAAACGGTGTTAACTTTAACGGAAAAACAAAAAAAACCGTTAAAACAAGATTTTCTGTTTCATACACACTTTTTATATATAGAAGATATATAAAGACAAGACGAATCTAATTGTGTTCCTTGTTATCCATATATGAAAAATATTGGTGTAAACATTACATGATAACATGCCAATTAAAAACGTGGTTGGAGGGCCAATTTTGCGGATGGACGCCGGTTTGTGCTCAAATTGGGGGGTGACGTGATTGGTCTCCGGAACTTCAGTATGGATGCATGGATAGATGGATGGATGGATGCAGGGATCGAGTGGATGACTGTGCATCAACTATATATGTACATATATGCCGACGTGACAGCAGTGGCCTCAATAGTTAAAACACTATTAACTGCTCCTAAAAACATCATCATGACTAACAAAGACTTCTTCATACAAGGTGGCCGGCCGTCTGTGAAGAGTACGGATGGGTTTTTTTCCGTGGCACGGACTCAAAAAGTTACTTTATTTGATTGGTACATCGACCGGCCCTTCTAAAACTTAAAAACTAAGCACAGAGAGGGAGAAGAAAAAACTACTCCCCTGCCGGCTGCCGCCCCCTAATTGCGCTTTAGGAACATGACATTGTCATTTAAGTCGGGCAATACCGTACGTGTCTATTCTTTAAAGAATTTTTTTTTAAAAAAAGGAAAGAAGTGGGAACTCAAAGAATTTCTGTTTTTGAAAGAAAACAAAATGCAGTTGCAAAACTCAGATATTGAAAGTCTCTGTTCTTGGTTTTTCTTCTCATGTTTTGCAGATACATATATACGCTATGATTTCACGCGAGGCCATGGCCTTTCACTTTCTCGTCTATTTTTACATCGCTAGCTCTCATCTTGTAAGTGAGGAAGTATATATATATATAAGAAACACCGGTAGGTAGCACACATGATATGTTTCATGCGCCCCTTCATCTGGCAACTGATTCTCTCTTACACATCATGTATATATATATTATTTTCGGCAAATTCTTTAATTTTCTTGACTTTCACTACTAGCTAGGCCGGTTACATGAATCGAGTTTAATCAAGTTCAGGGCCTTAGGCCAATTAAATCGATAGAACTGAATTAACGTGGTCAATATATATGCCATTATTTTGCTGGTTGACTAATCAACCGACCCATTTATTTGATACACTATTACCATAATACACCATCCATTTCACTCTATTCTCAATCAGCTTCATGAAGTTTCAAAAATGGTGTAATACCCCATATGATAAGAATAATGGTAGGTGGTGAATGAGATCTCACATTACTTAAGAAATAGAAGTTATTGCTCCTTATTATAAGATTTCAATAGAGTTTTAATGTATAATTGACTAGTACTTTAAGAGTATAGACCATATGGTTTGGGTCTTCCATTAGAGCGTTACAAATAACATCAAAAAATTGTGATATCCAATATGATAAGGATAAGGGTGGGTAGTGTATGAGATCACACATTGTTTAAGAATGAGAAGTTCTTGCTCTTTCTAAGGTTATAATGGAATTCCAATTGTATCATTGATTAGTCCTTTTTGAAGTATAGGTCATATGGTTTTAGTCTTACATTAGGGTGTTACAAATGGTAATAGAGCCAGTTCCAACCAGAAATGTAGAACTTGAGCCATGTTACGTACAACGGATTGACCCGACGAGAACGTCAAAAATTTATGAATGGTAGATTGCGATATCCTATATGATAAGAATAAAGATATGTGGTGTATAGGATCCAACATTACTTAGGAATTAGGAAAAGTTCGTGCTCTTTATAAGGTTCTAATGTGGTTCCAATTGTATTATTGACTAGTCATTTTAAAGTATAAGCCATGTGGTTTGAATCTTCTATTGGCGCGTTTCATGTGGATAAACTTTTCTATCTATCAATATTAACGATGTGAGAAAATACTCTTGCTTCCATTAGGATAATTAAGTTCCATAAAATACACAATAATCGAAAAGAGAAAATTAATTACCAAGACATGAAAATCCTTTTGGCCTTTGTATAATGAGAAACCCTAGATGGAAGATCCCCCAAATCTAAAACCCCATGAACGAAACTCCAAGAAACTGAAGAACCTAATTCCTATCTTTGGTCATCCATTATTGCAAGAGATCAATACCCGAAGCTCACTTCAATTTATGTTAACTCCATTGATGCGGATTTCAAGAGCTAGTATAAATATGTATATATATATATATATATATATATATATTTTTTTTTTTTTGCAGAAGCTCCGTTTCCTTTTTATATTTTGCAGAGCTTAATCATTGATTTTTCAAATTTCTATAATAATAGCTAGATTATTCTGAGTACCCAATCTATACTAGTTGATTACTTGAAAATCTAAATATCTTGGATTCATAATATATTCCTCATCTTGTAGGTGTTGTTGCCAATGCATTAATGTGTGCAGATGATCACTGATACAAAACTAATTAGCTAGATGACAGTACGTAATTCTTAGCAGTACTTTAATTCAGTCCTTGATCAGTATCAGTTTATATACATACCAAATAAATTTTAAGGTACCATCAACATTGCCCGGCCGTAAAATGCACATCCCAAAACATTCTTTCAAAGCAATAGCTAGAAGCTGCGATCAATTGGTATAATTAATTATAGATCAAGATCTTCTCTCTTCTTTTTATGTGGATTAATCTGCTTTCGGGCCGACATAATATCATGCTTTTCTAGGATTCATGCAATCACGCTCACATGTGAATATAGATAATATATTATATGGATGTGTTTTCAACAATCAACAGGAATTGTAAAATGTGAACACAACCATGACAGCTCCTTCGTCAAAAGAACGACGACTTTAATTTATAAGTAGTGCCTTAGCTTTGTACGTGGAGATAGCTAGGTTTACCAAATTAAGGCCAAAGCCAACATTTGTACCTTTCATTTGGCGGGTTTCTGTCAATGTCATCATATATAAGCGATCGATATTTCTTGTGGTTCTAGCACTACCGAAAGCTCCTTTTCCAAATTATTAAGTATAATACAATATAATTTGACTCGTTGATCCCTCTAGAATCAATGTAAATCACATAAATATTGTTTATATTTTTTGGACGGCCAAGCTCGATCTGCTTTTAATTTGCAGGCCTCCAGCGCCGGATCAGTGCTTCTAGACACCCGTGTCAACAGCGCGTAAATCAAGGAATTCCAAGCTCGTAATTAGTGCCTCAGGAGAAACGAATGGAAAGTACAGATTTCGTACACATTTGAAAGTAAAAAATAAAAAATTAGAAATAATTATAAATCAATGTGAATTCCACTTTCCTTCATGTGAGCAAAATATTATTGGATGTTCATGTTCTTATCAGCATCGATCTAGAATTTAGACCCATATTCAATTAATCTGACCATATTAATTCAAGTTTTTCTCCTCTTCTGGATGCTTCAGAGAAACTTCCAATGACTTTATGGTAAATTATGTTGATAAGCTGACCTGACTAAATCAATAAGGTTAGGTACGCACCTTGAAAATTATATATATAACTCATGTCTGCTATCAAACTATATTAAGTTTGCTAATTTATATTCTGATCAGAATATATCGATAGGAAGATACTTAGTAGTTTATATATTTAAGATAAATATTTTAGTCATAAAAAATTTTATAAAAATAAATTCATAAACTGATATACTAGATTAATGATATGATATTATATATTAGATTGTAAAATTATTTTTATTATATAATAAATGATTTAACGTACGTGGGTTTACTTTTGTTAGATTTCGTTGTTTGTAGCAGTTCGATCTCACTAATTTTAAATTATTTTTTGGCAAGTAACTTATTGATATTGACTTTCTTCCCGGCCATTTATCTGCATTCAGTACCGAGGAGAACCTTCACCAGATCGATGAGCCACACTCTAAATATTACTCGCGTTTATAAACATATATATGTATGTATATATGAAGTGTTACCTGTCCCCGATAATGCCAGGATTTTGTCGTTTAAAACACATAAATATATATACATATATATTAGGTGTACCCATTAGAGAAATAGCCAACATGATCACGTAACAGATAAAAGTTAGTGGCGCAATGCGACATATGATGGGGCCACGATTAATTAAGGCGATCAGGTGGGTGTCATTTTCTATTTAATCATCATGTAGTATTGCGAATAGTTAAGCCTCGTCGTTTTTATAATATATTTAATTAATTATATATATATATATTAATTTATTCTCCACTTTCTCTTCCTCCAGGCAGCCACTCTTTTGCTCATTTCTCTGGAATATCTAGGATTAATATTATATATAGGCTTAAGATCGATCGATTTCCGATCGTGCTGGTAGTAAAACAATAATATCACACAAAATATTAATTTATTTTCCCTAGCTATGGAAGGAACTACACGTATAAATCAGAGAGATTACACATGCATATACATATAATATGCACGTATCATGATCATGGAAAGACATGCGCAAAAGAAGCAGTCCCAGCATGCATGCAGGGATCATGGAACAGGAATATTGTTGATCGCTGGCCTAGCCTGTTGATCAATCTGCGCACACGTACGTACGTTGACATATTGATAATATTGAAACCTACCTTCTATTTCGTAACCATCCACTAGCATGAATAAGAAATAATTGGAAATTAAAAGCTTAGTGAAATTTAGATAAATACTGTCGGAGTATGGTCTCTCTACTAGCAATACAGATTTAATTAGCTTTAAAAGTATTGTGGGATATAATAATATTGTAATATATATATGTATATGTATACCTAGCTAGCTAGGTAGCTCGATCCCCCACATGTACGAAATGCATAAAGGTGTTGCGAAAAGACCATCCTCCACAATATCATGTACTGTTTAACAAGGTAGCCTTCGCCGTGCAGTGCAATTAAGCGTGTTCCACTAGAGTCACTAACTTCAAAAAATATAATTTGTGCACATTGAGATAATTGCACAAAGTAGTAAATGCGGTTTTTTCGTTTCTTTTTAGGGGATCCTGTGTTGTTCGAGAAAGTGTATGGTGCATGTTCCAGCAACTGTTCCTATATATCTCTGTTTACCGATGTCATGTGTATATATATGGTTTCTCTCCAACTCATACTAGAACAAGGAAGTGAAAGTTCATTTCAAGCAAAACGCTGGGGATCGAAAAAAGAGAGAATATTCATCAAGACCAATATGGGCTCAACTGTAATATCTATTCCGGATGGAGAGGGGGTTCCTGATCTTGAGGAGAAGAAGAAGTCTCATTTCTCACTTCAACCCATTATTTCCTATCTAAGAGAAAAGAAGAAAGTACTCAAATTTTCACTTCTTCCCATTTTTTCCAATCTTAGAGAAAAGAAAAATAAGCATGACCTGAGAAAACTCATTCATAGTGCCAAGGTTGGAACTGCGCTGGTTTTGGTTTCACTTCTCTACCTCTTGGATCCACTTTTTCGTAAAGTTGGAGAAAATGCCATGTGGGCTATAATGACTGTTGTGGTCATCTTTGAGTTCTATGCAGGTTTGTTTATCGTAATCATATATATATGTAGTCTGATATAGTAGTCCAAGAAAAATGAAAAAAGTGCTAGCTGCTTCGAAACTAATTTTATTTTCTGCTTATTACATGGCAGGTGCTACACTAAGCAAGGGCTTGAACCGTGGACTTGGAACTATATTAGGAGGTGGACTGGGTTGTTTAGCAGCAGCCCTTGCTCAAGGAGTAGGTGGCAGTGTTGGCAACCCCATTGTCGTTGGCATTTCTGTTTTCATTTTTGGTAAGACTTAACTTATTCTTTGGAATTAATTGAACTGTTCATTACTGCATATAATTATACATTTATAGGGACACGAATGTTCTCTTGGTATGTACTATTTTTTTTTATATTATTTATAGAAATTGGTATGTACTAATTATTAACGAAAGAAAGAAAGAAAAATGGAGCTAGCTGCTTAGAAAAAAAAATGGAGCTAGCTAGAAAGTTTTTCGCTGCTATCCAAATTTATTTAATTCTATGTTTCCTTAAAATATTAAGCACGAAAGTTTAATTAATTGTCCTTTTTTAATAAGTTTTTAAATAATAATTAAGAGTTTAATGACCTGATAGCATATTACCCAATTCTTTAAATATAAAACTGGGTTCGAAAACCCCCTCACTCCAGTTATTAAAAAAAAAAAAAAAAAAGAGAGAAGGGAGAAGAAGAAGAAAGCTTATATATAATAAGATGCTTTATTAAAGGAAAAATAGAAAGAAAGAAAAGATCTGAATCCTATTAGTTGATAGTGCGTACGTTGGTGGTGTTGCTGTGTTGCTATTATTATTAATTTATTAGTATTGGTGGCAGTGATCCGGCCTGGAGAAATGCATTTATTTATTTTATGGCTTTGTCTTATTCTATAAATGATCCAACTACGTACGTACCATCATTTCTCATAGGCAATATGCAGGCCAATACGCAATGCATTTTACACGCATTCTATACCCAACGTCGTATTGCACGCTGCTGCATAGTAAAGCAACTATCATGCATATAATTGGCTAAGCTGTATATATATATCTGAAGAATAATGTATATGATTCTGATTAATCGTCAAATTAAATTAATTTCAGCTGCAGCTGCAACATATACGCGAATGGTTCCAAGCATTAAGAAAAGATATGATTATGGGGCCATGATATTCATCCTCACCTTCAATTTAGTAGTGGTTTCTGGTATACGTGTTAAAGATGTCATGAGAGTAGCCCGTGAACGTCTCTCAACAATCGGTATGGGCTTTGCCATCTGCATTTTCATAAGCTTGTTTGTCTTCCCTGTTTGGGCTAGTGATGAACTTCATCACTCTTTTGCCTCCAAATTTGAAGACCTAGCACTCTCTATGGAAGGTAAGCTTCTTTAAATGGCTATTTTTTCTGGCTGGCTTTCTATCTCTTGAGTGCTTTCTGTCTTCTTATTCTCATTCATACAAAGAAAAAATTAGTATATATATTCTGATCATAACTTGTCTTAATGTTTGTCGTAGGATGCCTGGAGGAATACTTCAGTTTCATGAGCGAAAAGGGAAACCAGCCTAAAGCAAATTTTAGTAGCTGCAAATCCGTCCTGAACTCCAAGTCCAAGGACGAGGCACTGGTATAATACATCTTGACATTAATCAATATATTTATCCGAAAATAGTGCCAAGTTATTTGATAAGCTATCAAATGCTTGATCAGATCGTGAACATGCAAAAGAAAATGGAAAATACAAAACAAAACAAAACGTCATGATGATCAAAGTTTGGCATGGTGAATTCACCATTTCATAAAAAAACAAAACGTCATGATGATCAAAGTTCCATTAAGCAGCTCTGACGGGACGTCTTAGCTTAATTCTTTTTTAAAAAAAAATAATAATAATCCTCTCGTCTTGAGTACTACCAACAATTATACACAATCTTCACTGTAGAAAAAATATTAATCCAAACGGTTCTATATATAATATTTCAGGCAAATTTCGCAAAATGGGAACCATGGCACGGAAAATTCGGACTGTACTACCCTTGGGAAAAATATTTGTTGATTGGAGAGCATCTTAGAGAGCTGGCAGCAACCATCCTTTCACTGAAAACTTGTCTTCAATCCCCTAAACAGGTACTTAATTATAAGGAAAATGTTAAAAGAGTCCCTCAAATTTACTGCTCATGTAATTTTATTTTTTTAAATAATGGTTAAAGAAATAATTATTAGTAAAATTGAGTATTTTTTTTTTCTCAATGATTAAAAATATAAAAAAATATATTTACAAAAAATGATTAAAAAAAAAATCATCTTCATATTTGTGCCAGCCGTAATACACCCAGAAGTAAGTGCTCGGCGGCCGCTACCACAATCCTAATTATAATTATATTAATATAAATATATATATGGTCTGCTGACAAAGTACCATATATTTCAACGCATTAACTTTCCTTTTACTAGTAAACTTTTGCAAAGATCACAAAAATTAACCAGCTCATAGGCTTATAATTATTTCTTTTGAATTGTGCCATTGGCAGCCAACAACTCAGAGAGAAACACTGAAAGAACCATGCGAAGCAGTTGGATCGTTACTTGGATGGACACTAAGAGAGCTTGGGGAGAGTATCTTGAAAATGAGAAAATGTCATGCAGGAGCTTCGATAGTGCCAAATTTGAAGTCAACGAGACTAGAGCTCAGCTCGGTTTTGTCGTCTTCACCTTCGAAGCTTATGGAGAATGGTAATGATCATGGACTTGCAATGGCAACCTTTGTGTTCTTATTAATGGAGGTAGTGGAGAAGGTGGAAGAAGTGGCGAAGGAGGTGGAACAACTTGGAGAGATTGCTCATTTCCGTACCCAATTAGCTTTGATTTGTCCCTCCACTCTCTGAGTATATGCTGCATGTGTACATAACCAATTGCTATTGGCCATTTTAATTTTTGGCCTGGGAATTTACATATATATGTACGTATCTCTTTGAAAAAAAAGATTATGAGCCTGGTTTTAAAATATGGATCAGATAAATATTTTGGGAATTAATTGAGTTGAAGATGTAATTAAAGAACTTGGCCGGGGATGCATGCCGGCCGGCCTTTTTAATGTAATATTTTATAACCTTGTAAGCTTGTCCAACGTTAGCTAAATTATATATATTGAAGATTAAACTTATATGAAGATGTTAATTAATGTAAAAATAATTTCTTGATATATTTAAATGACAAAACTTAGTCCAATTGAGTTGTGCTTATTGCGCTATCGTTAAACTTGAGCTGTAATTAATCCTGAGAGATATGGTCAACCAAGACTCATGCATATAGATGACTTGCAAGACTTAATTGAGCCGTGATTTCAACCGAGATAGTTGGATTTTCTTCATGTCAGAACCAAGAATTTGTGTAAAGGTGGTCACGAGAAATTTCAAACCTACACTATAAAACAAAGTCTGGTGACTATATAGTAGTCACCAGAGGCAAATATTATATATTTAAGCAAAGAGTAAGGTCGAACGGAAAGAAAAACACTCGTGCTACAACATATATAAGTGAAAAACCAAAAAGAGGGGTTGAGAGAGATCAAAACACTACCTAAGTTATTCGTGTACTAAAATTTTAGACAAGTGAGTGAGGTTCGATCGTTCTTGGGTGTTGATATAGTATATACGTAGAAGCCGAAGTTTCAGAGCTACCGTTGATTCATAGATCGAATGGGTCACTCCTGAAATCATTGCAACAAATACATATTTTGTTACCCTATATTTATGTGTATTTTTACTTAAAGATTATCTAAGTTATTATAATAAGTGGATCTCTTATTTTAAATTAAACGTGTTTTTTCATTGTATTGTTTTATGATTTTTAAGTTATGAGATTTAAATAACGTATTTTCTTGATATTAATAATTATTTCGCATTTAAATTGGCCTCTAGCTTCAATTATTTTATTGTTGGGTTTTAACTATTTTATTTTATTAATATTGAGTTGTAATGTTTTATTTGGCTTTCATTTAATTTTATTTTGCTCTTTATTTTTAAATTAGTTTACTATTGGATTTTATTACTTTATTTTACACTGCGTTTAAATTATTTTATTTAACTCGCCGTTTTAAAATTTATTTTCATTGGATCAATTTTGAGACCCTGAGTTGAAAATGTTGGATCTCATTTCTTTTCACTTCCTTTTTTTTCTTTTTCCTTTTTTTCTTTTTTTCTTCTTCTTTTCTTTTTCTTTCTTTTTTCCTTCTTCCTCCCCTGTATTTCTTCCCGTGCACGAGCCTCCCCGTCCCTTCTTTCTCTCCATTCAGTTCAGCCTTTCCCACCACCTTCCCCTCACGCTGGCGAGCTCACCTACGCCGGCCACCACTCCCCCACACTCCATTTTTCTCTCTTCTAGCCATGTATAGCCTAAGTGGGCTTACATTCACTACGTTGTCGTGAGCCACCGTCCAATGCCACCACCACCACCACAACTTCCCCTTCCACCGGCCAACATCCTCCACCAATCTCAACCTCTAACTCCTAGCCATTAGCTCCCACGAAATCCATGACCCCCCACAATTTTCTCACCTTTCCACCGTTGTCCGCCGTCGCTTGGCCACTGCACTACCACCAACGGCTTTCCCATCCACCGGTGACCTCCCTTATCCATTCTCATGCCCCACCATGACCTATAGTCACCACACTCTCCCTCACTTTTCCACGACCTCTTTTCCTCAAAGTTGGTCGATCTCCTTCGTGTGCTGCCACCCAAGGCCACCAGCCATCACGATCAACTCCACTGACCTCCATGAGCCATTCCTTAGCCTTTCCTAGTCTTTGTTTACCTCCGTTCATATTTGGGTATTTTGGTACCCACTGGCACAGTGCATTTTGCACTGTTACGTTGCTTTGCCAACGCTTTTTGTAGCTCATTGATCCTCCAAAAATTATTTTAAAACGCTGTAAGTATTCCAAACTACCTTATGAGATTTAAATATATTTTACAATTAACAAATATTCTGTGTTTTGGTTGGTTGTGCCGGACTGAGTCCAAGGAGTCAGGGGTCGGTTGGATTGGAGGATGAAGATATTTGTATGATTGGTTGATGCTGGAATTTGTTGGTTATTGGATATTGGTTTCGTGTCATACATTGCATAGTGCACGCATGTTCATGTTTGTAAAATGAAAACTGGGTTTTCGCGTAATTGCATGCATGATCAATTGTTGGAAATGGAAATTGGATTTTCATGTGATAAATGATTTTGGATATATTTGAAATGAATGGATTGAACGGTTTGGGTCAGAGGTACTGTAAGGACGGTGGTAAGTAGGGACAGTGGTAGAGTCCCGCCTATGATTCCTGCCTACGGTGCACGCGTAGGGATGGTGCTAAGCAAGGATGGTGGTAGAGCCCCGCCTACGATTCCCGACTACAGACAAACTTGTAGGGATGGTAGTAAGTAGGGATGGTGGTAAGCAGGGACGGTGGTAGAGTCCTGCTTGCGATTCCCGCCTACGGTGCACGCGTAGGGATGGTGCTAAGCAAGGATGGTGGTAGAGTCTCGCCTACGATTTCTGATTACAGACAAACTTGTAGGGATGGTGGTAGAGTCTTGCCTTTGATTCCCGCCTACAGTGCTCTAATGGTTTGATTACCGAGCCATTTTCTGAAAAAATGGTAGATGTTTTATTGGATTGGAAATGTTTTGGGCTGAAATGGGATTTTGGTGTGCGTGGAAAATGTGGATTGAATCTCATGCCTATGGCATCATGTTCATACATATTGTTGTTGCTTAATATATTTTTATGTTGTGGGCTGTTTGGATTATTACTTACCTGCGGTACCGTCTTTGGTACCGTAGATTTTGATGCAGATGGTTTGGAGGTCGAACCTGAGGATGCGGCTCCGCCGGAAGAGTGATCGGGGATCACTCGTGGGTTGAGATTTATTTTCTGCTTTTGATTATTGCTTTTGATTTGTATTATATTTATACTAGTTAATTGTAATATTTTTGGTACATTTATGTTTAAGCGAACTTGTATATAAACAAAATTCTGGTACTTAGTTGAAAAACTTTTATTACCCACTGCGTTATTTTTGTTATACACATGTTCCATGTACACACACTTGGTACTTAGCGATGGGATGTGTGACCCGTGTTGTCATCGTTCGGATGCCTCGATTTCTAAGTGTTTGTATGTGGGAGTTGGGGGCGTCACATATTTTTCCCGAAGGGGATTATATATGGTGGCAAAATGCCTCTATTCCGTGAGAAAAACTCTTTTTTTTTTACCAATTTTAATCGTGAGGAGCTCGTGGGATAAAACTGATGATACAAAGTATCTTTCTCTACCAAAAGCTCAACTCGTGGGAAATAACTACCTTTTTCGACAAAGAAAGTGGCAAACAAAGGCTTCTGAGCTCACCACAAATAGACAATGATTTTCTTGTTTCTTATGAGAAATAGTACATATATATTGCCCTGACAAGTGCCAATGGGCTATAGTTTAACCGATGAAAAAATTTGGTGAGAATAACTTCTTTCCCAACCAGACTCAGTTGTTAGTAAAAGTGAGGGCTGTACTTTTTCCCACATAGGCTACCTTCTAGTATTGTTCATTTTCATGAACTCAACCCGCAAGAAATAGTTTTTCTGGTAGTGCTAATTACCTAATTTCTACAAACATCATCTTTTCAAGAAAAATTATTTTTTTTTCATGAAAACTTTTTCGTAGAAAATACTAATGTTTTGAAACTTTTCCCACAAGTTGTTAGCATCACTAATTGTTGATTATCCTTGTATTTCTTATACAAAGGTGTTGTCAAAAAAACTCAGCAATACATTTTTAATTTCCACGAATGTTGCTACAACTGTTGGAAATGAGTAGAAGTTTTTTTTTTTTTTTTCTGTTGTTAATTAGGTCATTCTTATGTGTCCAAAATACTGGGAAAAACATGCACGTGAAAATTCTAGGAAAAACATGCATATGATCCATATATTATAATTTATATAATAGATTCTTATCATGCCAATAAGTCCCCAGTCAATCAAGGCCATGGAAATACATCAATAACCTACATGCATGTTGTATTGTTCATAACATATATTTGCGTCTAACTGCATATATACATATTTTTGACTCTTGACACGCATAGCTTAAAAAACTTCCATGTTGCTAAGATAGCTCCAATTCATCTCCCCAAAAACTCGCCAGATAGCCTCTTCATTCACACATATTTGGAGCTAATAACTACTTTAAAAAAATATTCAAGTCGTATTAACCCACAATTAGCCTTCCTATAGTACTAGTACACTACAATTACAAACCAATCAGCTGATACCCATAGATTTTTGTACATTACGTGGCTTTATAAACTTGCCTTAAATCCAATTGGTGATTTCATTCACCTTACTCAAGTTTAACATAAAATCTTCATGTAAAGGCCCCCCAAAAATGTTACAATAACAGCCCATAGATTTGTTGGGATCATTGCCGTGTGTTTATAAAATATTCTTAGGAGCCATTGAACAAGACTTGCAGTCCATGAAATTACTCTAGTATGATTTTTCCTATAAAACATACAAGGCCACAATGATTAGCCATATAAAATCCACCATCCAAACATACACTAGCCACTACTTGCATATCAACCTCTTTATATTATAACCAAACTTTTTGAAAATCATGACTTCCATATGCAAACATAATGAATTAGCAAAAAAACATAAATATATTTCAGAAATTACTAACATGGATAGGTTTTCCTTACTGGTAACTTACTCATGTCCAAGTATATTTTTCAAATGGTTGGTAGTTGCCAATTCTCTCTACTTTCTTTTGACAGTTGCCTTTCATAAAATTGATCGGCTATTTGTTGGGACCCCTATGATAGAATGAGTTGTTGGTTTGAACCACTCAATTCTCTAATTTAACAAGCACTACAAGCCAACAATAAAATAGGAGAAGACAATCACCTCATCATAAAAACCATAAGCTTCACCTCCCACATACCATCACCCTACCAAGTAGCTATGCACATGAATTTATCAGTTATTATATTCTAAAATATAACATATAGTTATATAACTGCAACTAACCTTTGCCAATTGTTCTAACATAACATCCCCAACACTTCTCACACTGCATATCAAAAGATTGACATTTCACACACTGCCATGGCCACAATGTTGATAATAGTCACAAAAAGTACAAAACAATCCACTTTCTTTCCAACAACAGAGATGCCTAAGCATCTCCTTGGGTCTCTCTATGAGACTCACTATTTAGCTCTAACTCTAACATCCGCAATCTTATTTAATTTTCATACTTAGAAAAATCTTTTCTAATAATAGTCATATCACCCATAAGTGACTCTAGTTGAGTCTTGTAAATTTCTGCAAAAGTCTTATTCATTTCATTTTACTCTGTCAGACGCACAAATTCCTCGTTCTTTTGCATTGAAGGTGAGGGCTCGGGAATGACCGAGTGCCCCAGCCCTTGTGCATACCTAGATATGAACCCTAACACCTATTTGAGAATAGATGCAACTACATCATCAGTATCCTCTTTGGAGTCTTTCTCATTCAACTTCTCAACCATAATATTCTAAACATCATAAGAAAGAAAGTCAGATGATTGATGACTCAATACATAGTCCAACAAGTGTGAAAATCATATGCAAACTCACATAATTGGGTTCACTTATTGTATTGATAAATTTGTCATTCTGTCATGACTAGAGCGTTTCTTTATAGAAAGCAAGGAGATTCAATGTTGTATTGCCCTTCAATTAAAAAACAATAGGTAAGGCTCAAACTCAGATTAATAAACCACATATATTATACTACACACCTAGATCTTACCCTCTCTTCCAAAAGCCTAACAAAGGATTTCCTGATTCCTGTATGTTTTACCTTAGTTTTTGCCTATTAATAGTGTTTCTTCGAGGCTGCTCCTAAAACATTTCGAAAAATATCAAGTTCCATATATACACTTACTACTTGTAGGTAGAAAGAGAGCAAAATAAAAAAAACCAAGTGCTATAACTCAAATAAGAGTGACTAATGTAATACTTTGTGTGGTTAACACTATAATATTTACCTTGAATGTTTCGCTGACCCACTGTTCATATAGCCACTCCCAAACAGTTTTGTCCACCATAGACGTCTCACCAGATAGGAAATCCTCATGCGATGCATATTTTAAATTTTTAAGTAGACTTTGTGTAGTTCATAGTGATATACATTGTACTTATTGGCCTGAAACGTTATCACCACTTCACGATGGTTGTCTTTTGTCCAATCCAACACAAAGTCGGCCTGTAAATTCAAAATCATTATCTATGTTACATGTTATGAATCAAACATATACAAAAATTCATAAACGCTATCACTAATGCATATATAATAAACCCCAACTTTAACAAGATCAATGAGCTCGTTTCTTCTCCATAGTTACAACACTCCAACTTACAAGCCTCATTTTTACATGTACTTTAATTATCCATGTCACTCGATCAATAAGGAATGAGAACTTCTCATATGATGGACCTCTATGCCCATCCTTGATATGTAAAGGAATCTTACACAGCTTTCGAAGGCATTCAAATTGCGTGCCCCTTTCTAGCCTTTGGCCCTCTTTTTCTAATGGGTGGAACTATATATTGTAGAGAATAAACTATGATACTACTCATAATAATCAAGTATTCATGGCAAAAAATTAATATATAACATTTATTTTTATTAGCAGTTGTACCTGTAGTAATATTCCCTCTTAGCATGTTCTACATTCATGGACTTTTGTAGGGCCACATATAATACTACCTGAGTCAAATCATTTGAAAATTGGTTCTTCTTGTCTTGTAAATTCCTTGTTAGAGGAGTGCATCTAGGCCTCTACATGCCAATCTTAATACTGGTCTACTTTGTCCACCTTGTCCCCTCCTTCCTCCTTTTACAGATTGTCACATCCTTGTCTTTACTGGAATTACTTCTACTTTTCAGCATGTAACCCATAAAATAAAGTAAACAAGAGTTATTACATTTAAGGCAACATGAGTGCTATTTGTCAGTGCCTACTACTAATTCCCCACCAACAATATGTTCTATATATATCATTGTTTTCTCCTTTCGTTGATATGCAAACATAATAAAATGGCGCAAATTCAAGTTACAAGAAATGAGCATATCAACACTAATACCACTATAACACCTCTCAAGAAAATACTAAATTAGATTTGAGTATGTGTAAAATCAAATAGAAATAGATGTTGAAAACTCTAAGAAAAGTTAACTAAACAAACCTTGCATGGNAAGTCGTATTAACCCACAATTAGCCTTCCTATAGTACTAGTACACTACAATTACAAACCAATCAGCTGATACCCATAGATTTTTGTACATTACGTGGCTTTATAAACTTGCCTTAAATCCAATTGGTGATTTCATTCACCTTACTCAAGTTTAACATAAAATCTTCATGTAAAGGCCCCCCAAAAATGTTACAATAACAGCCCATAGATTTGTTGGGATCATTGCCTGTGTTTATAAAATATTCTTAGGAGCCATTGAAAAGACTTGCAGTCCATGAAATTACTCTAGTATGATTTTTCCTATAAAACATACAAGGCCACAATGATTAGCCATATAAAATCCACCATCCAAACATACACTAGCCACTACTTGCATATCAACCTCTTTATATTATAACCAAACTTTTTGAAAATCATGACTTCCATATGCAAACATAATGAATTAGCAAAAAAACATAAATATATTTCAGAAATTACTAACATGGATAGGTTTTCCTTACTGGTAACTTACTCATGTCCAAGTATATTTTTCAAATGGTTGGTAGTTGCCAATTCTCTCTACTTTCTTTTGACAGTTGCCTTTCATAAAATTGATCGGCTATTTGTTGGGACCCCTATGATAGAATGAGTTGTTGGTTTGAACCACTCAATTCTCTAATTTAACAAGCACTACAAGCCAACAATAAAATAGGAGAAGACAATCACCTCATCATAAAAACCATAAGCTTCACCTCCCACATACCATCACCCTACCAAGTAGCTATGCACATGAATTTATCAGTTATTATATTCTAAAATATAACATATAGTTATATAACTGCAACTAACCTTTGCCAATTGTTCTAACATAACATCCCCAACACTTCTCACACTGCATATCAAAAGATTGACATTTCACACACTGCCATGGCCACAATGTTGATAATAGTCACAAAAAATACAAAACAATCCACTTTCTTTCCAACAACAGAGATGCCTAAGCATCTCCTTGGGTCTCTCTATGAGACTCACTATTTAGCTCTAACTCTAACATCCGCAATCTTATTTAATTTTCATACTTAGAAAAATCTTTTCTAATAATAGTCATATCACCCATAAGTGACTCTAGTTGAGTCTTGTAAATTTCTGCAAAAGTCTTATTCATTTCATTTTACTCTGTCAGACGCACAAATTCCTCGTTCTTTTGCATTGAAGGTGAGGGCTCGGGAATGACCGAGTGCCCCAGCCCTTGTGCATACCTAGATATGAACCCTAACACCTATTTGAGAATAGATGCAACTACATCATCAGTATCCTCTTTGGAGTCTTTCTCATTCAACTTCTCAACCATAATATTCTAAACATCATAAGAAAGAAAGTCAGATGATTGATGACTCAATACATAGTCCAACAAGTGTGAAAATCATATGCAAACTCACATAATTGGGTTCACTTATTGTATTGATAAATTTGTCATTCTGTCATGACTAGAGCGTTTCTTTATAGAAAGCAAGGAGATTCAATGTTGTATTGCCCTTCAATTAAAAAACAATAGGTAAGGCTCAAACTCAGATTAATAAACCACATATATTATACTACACACCTAGATCTTACCCTCTCTTCCAAAAGCCTAACAAAGGATTTCCTGATTCCTGTATGTTTTACCTTAGTTTTTGCCTATTAATAGTGTTTCTTCGAGGCTGCTCCTAAAACATTTCGAAAAATATCAAGTTCCATATATACACTTACTACTTGTAGGTAGAAAGAGAGCAAAATAAAAAAAACCAAGTGCTATAACTCAAATAAGAGTGACTAATGTAATACTTTGTGTGGTTAACACTATAATATTTACCTTGAATGTTTCGCTGACCCACTGTTCATATAGCCACTCCCAAACAGTTTTGTCCACCATAGACGTCTCACCAGATAGGAAATCCTCATGCGATGCATATTTTAAATTTTTAAGTAGACTTTGTGTAGTTCATAGTGATATACATTGTACTTATTGGCCTGAAACGTTATCACCACTTCACGATGGTTGTCTTTTGTCCAATCCAACACAAAGTCGGCCTGTAAATTCAAAATCATTATCTATGTTACATGTTATGAATCAAACATATACAAAAATTCATAAACGCTATCACTAATGCATATATAATAAACCCCAACTTTAACAAGATCAATGAGCTCGTTTCTTCTCCATAGTTACAACACTCCAACTTACAAGCCTCATTTTTACATGTACTTTAATTATCCACGTCACTCGATCAATAAGGAATGAGAACTTCTCATATGATGGACCTCTATGCCCATCCTTGATATGTAAAGGAATCTTACACAGCTTTCGAAGGCATTCAAATTGCGTGCCCCTTTCTAGCCTTTGGCCCTCTTTTTCTAATGGGTGGAACTATATATTGTAGAGAATAAACTATGATACTACTCATAATAATCAAGTATTCATGGCAAAAAATTAATATATAACATTTATTTTTATTAGCAGTTGTACCTGTAGTAATATTCCCTCTTAGCATGTTCTACATTCATGGACTTTTGTAGGGCCACATATAATACTACCTGAGTCAAATCATTTGAAAATTGGTTCTTCTTGTCTTGTAAATTCCTTGTTAGAGGCAGTGCATCTAGGCCTCTACATGCCAATCTTAATACTGGTCTACTTTGTCCACCTTGTCCCCTCCTTCCTCCTTTTACAGATTGTCACATCCTTGTCTTTACTGGAATTACTTCTACTTTTCAGCATGTAACCCATAAAATAAAGTAAACAAGAGTTATTACATTTAAGGCAACATGAGTGCTATTTGTCAGTGCCTACTACTAATTCCCCACCAACAATATGTTCTATATATATCATTGTTTTCTCCTTTCGTTGATATGCAAACATAATAAAATGGCGCAAATTCAAGTTACAAGAAATGAGCATATCAACACTAATACCACTATAACACCTCTCAAGAAAATACTAAATTAGATTTGAGTATGTGTAAAATCAAATAGAAATAGATGTTGAAAACTCTAAGAAAAGTTAACTAAACAAACCTTGCATGGGAAAAAAAATACTTGGTTATGTCTCTGGGTTGCATGAGAGAGCTCAAAGTGGTGTAAAACTAGTGACAAAATTGTATTTTGTTTAACATCACAAGACTTAACACATTTTAGGTATAAAATAGCTTTAAAAAAGATTTGTCACCTCTACTTATCACATAACATAATCAAAAAAGCATGTGAAGGTGAAATCCTCAAGAGGGTAAGTTTCTAGTCCCTAGGTTAACTAGACTCATCAAGAATTTTGGACCATTTTATACTAATTCTTCGAGTATAAAATAACTCTCAGACTTATAAAAAAAAATAATTTCAAATTTATCCAAAATCAGGAAAATCCAAAATCAGATTGAGTATATGTAAAACATACATAAATTACGCAAATATTTCAAAGAATTGTTACTGAACAAGCCTTGCATGGGATAAAAATACCTGGATGTCTATGGGTTGCATAAGAGAGCTGAAAGTGATGTAAAAGTAGTGAGAAGAACTGGTTATAAGAATCTGTGGAATGGAACCCATACTTGATGAAGATGAAGGCTCTAGGGGACGATTTGCCAAGCTAGTGAAGAAGGCTTTGGAATCTTACCCCTAGGGGTAAGAACGGTCCAGTTTGGTCCCGGTCCATCATTTTCCTTGGACTGGACCGGACGGGACATCCCTAGGGATCGGACCGGATCGGACCGATTCATTTGGTTCAACCCTTTTCTTTTTAAATCGATTAATAAAAAAATTAATTTAAAATATTAAATTAAAATTAAGTGACTTATTAAATGAAAATTATATAATAAATTATACAATTATTAATATATACTAGTACTATATATTATAGTTATGCATTAAAGAATATAATAATACAGTGATCTAAATATATATAGTTATAGACTTAGTATCAATACTATAACTAATAACTATATTAGTAGTTTTACTAATATACCATATGTTAGTATATGATAAATGGGTAATATTATATTAAATAATACTCTATGTAGTTATAGTAATTTAATACTAACATATTGAGTTAACTATACTAATACTATTATAAATTTATACATATACTATAATTTATACTATAACTCTTATAATATGTTAATATATTAATATATACTTGTATTATATATTATAGTTATACATTAAAGAATATAATACTTATGTAATATTGTGATATATTAATAATTAATTATATATAATTATTTATATAAATAATAAAATATTTTTTTTTTCATTTGGTTTGGTCCGGTCCGAGGTGAAAACCCTTGGACCGGGATCAAACCGAATGAATTCAATCCTATAAAAATTGGACCGGACCCAATTCTGTCCCTTAAGCAAGAGTTGTTGAACGTGTCTCTTAACCACTATCATTAACCCATCCCCCTAGCGCCAAGTCACAATTCTCACAATTAAAATCCCGTCCCTTCACTTTCCAGCTCCCCCCTCTTCACGTTTTAGTTTCGACAACATTAATTTCACAAGCATCACTTACAGTTGACGATAGTACTTCGTCGAATATTAAAATCGGTCTCATATTCTCAAGTTTTGCTATTTTATGACATTTTTCAATCGACGTAGTTCTCCCGATCATTTAAATCTTTACTTGCAATTTCAGTTGCACATTTTATAGTAGTGTTGTAAGTTGGATACTCATGTTCCTTAGAGGCAATTATGTTAAAGTGTGGATTTTTCATCCATTATGTCATGCATAAAATTGTTTGTGCATTAATTTTCATTATTATGTCATCCATAAATCATACATCATTTACCATTCTTTCATTTTGACATAAGTTTATAGATTTACACTAACAATCAATATTTGACATTGACCTATATTTCATCAAATACAAACAATCCATCACAAACACCCCTGGCAATGGACCATCCACATTCATCAATAATGTAGTTGAACCCTCGATATAGGTGTTCTAAAAATTTGGCTAATACAAACCACTTCATGATCTGCATACAATATATAAACCTAATGAGTCACTATTTACTTCATTTAGACTACTCTCTAAGACTCTTGTTATTGTTCAGTATAAATTCAAAACAACATTTACCTATCGAGCAAGCATTATCACATATATGTTATAGGCACAAGGATAATGTCCAAGAAATGACAATTGATATTGAGCAATAATAATGTTGATTTAGAGTCACTAAGAAATACACACCATCAATTTTTATATCCACCTATTGGAACAAAAATTACAAGTTTATCTCCATTCATTATTCACTTAAGATAATTATAGATTTTGGGTTACATATCATCCACTTTATCTATCCCAATTTCCCAACAACATATCATCCACCTTTTGCAATTTATCAACATTTATTATTTCAAGAAAACATGTGCCCAAGAGAAGAAATCGTTCAAATTCACATGTTGGTGTTATAGTTTCAATAGAGCAATGAATTGAGTTTAAGGTTTTTCCTAACAGTTTTTGTAGTTTTATTACTTTAAATGGCCTATTGTACATGGGTATGAAAATTTCACCCATAGTACTCTAGCATCCCAAAAATTTCATGGGCTTGATTTATGTCAATATAGAGTGCTAATGTAATTTATAGTAGTCGCTATCCACACTTAACTTCTTTATAATGCCTACCAGCTTCAATCTCAACTATGAAGAATCCAACATAAAATCAATTACAACCATGATTTACCATATCAGTTTTGCCCACGCTCAAATATTAATAAATTAGTACTTCATATCATTGCTCTGTTTATATGTACTCTTCTAATGGTAATGTCCTAAGTCCACCCAATATTTGAGTATGGTTAAACTATTTTTTTAATATGAGTTGAGAAAATCCAATGCTCCCAAACCAAATTTAAAAAAATTAACTATGTGCATCTAGTTGAGAAAATAACACCATATGCGCCATCACAATCCCAACTAAGTACCTCTACTTTCATATCATCCAACTTCCCCAAGTCCATCAATTAAAGTCACGCGCTATCGGTGAAGAACCATATACACAAAGTAAGATGATAGTATAATTCCTCAATACATATATTGGAATATGGTTAAAAAAACAACTCCTATATTGGGTTGTGAAATGGAAACACTTGTAAAAATGTTTCTATGACTAGTGCTCATGGATGGTTGATTTTAAAATGAAGGCTTTGAACCCATGAATAGCTATGATATGATGATCAGCATTACATATAAAATAGAGAACCTATAATCAATACATCATTCATCGACTCAATCACTACCACATTAATGAGTTTAGCCTGTGATCATATATAGGATAAGAAATACCATCTTCATCCTCCATCTCATTGTGCAAATGATGGT
The DNA here is from genome assembly GCA_011037825.1 of Carya cathayensis. NCBI lineage: Eukaryota > Viridiplantae > Streptophyta > Magnoliopsida > Fagales > Juglandaceae > Carya > Carya cathayensis. The sequence goes on from QGSO01000556.1 coordinate 90,383, forward strand.
CGCATTCGTTAACATCGCTATCCACATCATTTATGTTCTCCATCTCCAATTCCTTGTCAATAGTGTCATCATCAATAAAGACTTCATAGTCAAATTGTTGGGACATTACATCTCGTGATATGGTTTAGGGATCAACAGGAAAATGATCTTCATCGACTCGATGCAATGGATTGGGCATGGTTGGGTACTCTCCATTAATTGGCCCATAGTTGATGAGATAAGTGTGACCCTCATCATTTGCATCACCACCAAAAGATTCATCATCATCATCCTCAACCGAGGTCATCTGGCGAATTTTGTAAACATTCTTATTTGTTATCTTTTGTATGACGTGCCAACTTCCCCCCCAGCTCAGGTCCTTTAGGTAAAATATTTGTAACTCTTGGCACGTTAGGGTGAAAGATTTATCATTATACTATTGCCAAGAAGTATTCAAACTCGTAAAGTGGTCTCCAACACATATCCCACTTCTCGTGTTGCCAATATCCCATCAATCATAATCAAACAAGTATACCTTACACCAACTCATGTAGCATAATTCTATAATATTTTGCAACACACTATATAAGTTAGCAGGCAATCCTTGATGCTGGCAATGAACAACCACCCCATTGTTTTGGGTATGGTGATGCCTTTCACACTCCTTCATATAAAATCAAATTCTATTCATTATATATCTAGCATATGATGCGAACCATGAATCTAGACCACATGCTAATGCATATATGCCATTAATCACCTTGCCTAAACTCATTGTATGCAAGTCTCAAGTCTAACTTGAATATTGGACAAAAGAAAATACAGTTAAAAATTCACTATTTTAATGAAGGGATACATATTTATAGGGATGGTATGGTAACTTGTGCATGATTTGAACCATACTGGGAATTGATTCTAGTGCTTACGCTTGATGTTAGTCAGATCATCTTCTTTGATCATGTTACTGCTCACTGCAAAATATCAAATGTTCGGGTTATATTAAAAGTTTATATATATATATATTAATTTTATGTTATAAAATTAAAATTTTTAATGATAATGTTATATCAAATGTTTTATTAAGATTTACAAGATTAATTTTATGTTATATTAAATGATATATTAATTTTATATTATTATTATTATTATTATACATGAATAATAGGATTTTAAAATTTAGTGTTATACTAATTAATAATTTAGCATATAATGTTAGAAAAAAAAATCGAAACCAGACCAATTTTGACTTTTTTGAGAAAAATGAAACTAATACCAAACCAAACCCACTGGTTTGATCCGCCACCGGTTCTTTTCACCCCTAGCTATGCTAGCAAAGTAAGGTTGAAGATTGATCTAGTGCCCTTATTTTTTAGCTTCTCAAGTTTTAAAGTTGAGATACTTTCCAAAGTTTAATTTTTTTTTCAATATAAGCTTAGTAGTAGACCATCCTTTATTTAGAGAAGGATCCTTGCAGCAAGATCTTTACTATATAAAGCTATAGTCTAGAGAATAGGGAATGGAAAAGAGATTCACATTTGGAAAGACAAGTGAATTCCTAAACCCACTATTTTCAAAATCCGTAGTGCAATAAAGGTCTTAGACAAAAGTGCAAAAACTCATTGATCCTAATATTAACCACTGGAGAACATCTCTTATTGAAGAAATATTCTCAAGGGATGAAGCTAAAATCATTACAAAGATACCAAGAAGATGCTCCAATCGTCCAGATAAGTTAATTTGGAAAGGATCTTCTAATTGTCACTTTACAATAAGGAGTGCTTATTATTTTCATAAAGAATTCCAAGATCAGTCCAAGGGACAAACCTCATGCAGTAGTAATCGAAAGCAAGTTTTGTTAGATATTTGGAAGTTGAAAATCTCCCCAATAGATTAGATTTTCTTGTGGAGAGCTGTTATGAAAGGCCTTCCCACAAACTTGAATTTGTTTTAAAATAAGGTTTTAGATAGTCCAAACTGTCCAATTTGTTTAGAGGTGGAAGAATAAGTGGTTCATGCATTATGAAAATATGTTGTATCACAAGACATTTGGGGCCAATGTTCCAAAAAAATCCAAAGAAGTTATTTATGTAAGAAGACTTTTATGGAACTTATAGAAGAAATGTGTATTGTATTTGAGAAGGAATGGATTGTTTTCCAAGCAGAATTCAAACATTCAAATGCAGTGGTGTAGAAATCATAAGAAATTTTGCAGGAGCTAAAGGCCATATATACACAAAGATCTTGTAAGTCAAACACTTCTAGTAAAATGGCACAAAGATGGGATCCTTCTCTCATGAACACTTTTAAGATAAATTGGATGATGCGATTGATACGAATGACTGCAAAATTGGTGTTGGTATCATAGTTCGAGACTAGGAAGGTAAAGTTATAGCCACAATGAGGATGAACCAACCCCTATTCCTTGATCCTATACTTGTAGAATCAATTGATGCACTTCAAGCTACTCTGTTTGGTCTGGAATTAGGCCTTAGATATGTCATACTAGAGTGTGACTCTTTACAAATCATTCAAGACAACACAAATGCTGAGGAGTCCTAGACCATAGCTGGCATGATTATTAGTGAAATCAAGAATAAGCTTCAAAATTATGTCAAGTGTTCTCATCATGTGAGAAGAGAGACTAATAATGTAGCTCATGCATTGGCACAAAATGCCTTTCATGCTTATGATGTAATTATGGATATGGAGGATTGTCCTTCATGTATTATTTCTTTGCTCTAAAGGATTTGATGAATAAAACAATTTTCATTTAAAATAATAATAATAACCAAGATCTCAAGGAATTAAAACATAGAGAAATAAAGTGATAGTATATTAACACTTTATCTTTCTTTGATAGTATATTAAAGAGATAGTAGCTTTATAATCTAACGTATTATATCAAGTGATACCAATTTGTGGGTTTATTTTTATAAGATTTTTTTGTAGCTAAAGCATTTATCTTTTATAAAAAGGTCAATTGCAATATTTAGTAATTAATTGGGAGCTCTATTGTAATGATTTAGAATTTAGAATACAATTTTTTTATGGGAAATTGACTTCATTCATTTATTAGAGAAAAGTTACATCCATGATCGGATACATATAGAGAAATTCTCATATCACAAGCCAACTACTTTGTTTGAAGCTCCACCAATACACAAATTTCTTTGTGATTGATATGATCTTAACTACTGTCGTAGCTTTCTACAGTCAAACCGTCTAAGAGACAACACTCTGTCTAAAATAGAGACTCATACCCCCATCCTCTATAGAAGGAGATGACTTAACCTCTACGAATAAAATGTCCAAGAGATTATCTCTTTTTTTTTTTTTTAAGTTAACAAAAAGAAGCAACAATGAAAGCAGACAAATAGATGTGAAAATGACGAATTACAGTTTAGATCTATTATGTTAGACTTCGAAATCATTTATAAAAATCAGATCTAAATGATCTAATCTAGTGATCTGCCACTATCATCCCAATGATCAGCCTAGGAAGTATCTTATGCTACTTGTGCCAGACAAGAGGTGTCGGAGAACTGTAGATTCGTTTTTTTAGCCTTAAAGGAAATAAAATAAAATAAGAAAAGAAGAAAAATGAGGGATGGAGAGATGAGGGAAGGAGAGGGGGAAAGGAGAAATGAGAATAAGTCCTCTAGGGATTTGGAGAATTTCTGAAAGAGAGTTTTCATAGTGGAATAAATATGATTCAAAGACAATCTTGGGTTAATTAATTTCACAAGGAGCGCATACGCTTCTAGCTAGCATGCTACAAAGGGATCGGGAATAATATATTTATGGAAAATGAGCTTTGAATTTGACTATTTTTAAAGAAATCTCATATACATATATTCCAAATATATATTTATATTTATATTTCCTTACTCAAAAGTCATTTATATTATAAACTTCGAATTTTTTATCGTATTTATCTCAATATACATATGATTCATAAATCTCATTTTTCCTCCAAGAATGAAGAATGTGAGAGAACCCTCAAATGATGATGGTTTTGGAAAAAAGGGACAGAGAGTGAGATGGAAAGGATCAATTTAGGTTATAAGAAACTGTATTAATCATTATTTTAATTATCATTTTTTCATCATTAAATGATTAGAAAACTTTTTTGTTATTTGTTATTTATCTTTCAACTATTTAATGTCCCTTCAAGAGACGATGAAATGATGATATTTTAATTATGATAAAATAGCATTTTACGTAAAACGTATTGCCTATTCGATCATCATTTGAGCAAATGATGTTTGTTGGAACAAAAGAAAATCATCAAATCTTATTATAAATAGTTATAAATGTTGCAAAACTTTAACTTTCTTCTTTAAGAAAAGAAAAAACTGTTTAGTTCTAGCAAATCTCTCCAAAAATCCCAAGAAAATGACGATAAACATTAAAACAAGGGATGGAGAAGGTGATAATCCATTAAATTGGTTCTCCCCAAATTTTGTCAATTTGTTCCTAATGGTTTTTGTAGATGGCTGTCGATATGAGTAGACCCCACGCGTAAAACGGTTATTTTCTTAGCTGGCCGGCATGATTTCTGCAATATTTGACAATGAAAGGTCAGGTTGTCCCTCTCTATGTTTTGCTTGCCAAACAGAATTGCTGTTGAGATGCAATTGTTTCTTAAAGTTGGGGACATGAAGTTTATGGGTATACCCCACACAAAAACATTTTGCATATGCCAATTGGTGTGTGTGTGTGTAAACTGGTCCCCTGACCCCAGAGATGAAGACATTTCAATATCTGAATCATTGTAATTTGTTTGAGACAATCCTGACAAGTTTCTCTATTGGGGGGAATGAAATCTGCATTCTATGATCTTGGGCCTTATTCTATTACAAGTATTGAGTAATAATTATAAGATTAATTGTAAAATAATTGTACAAATTTAATTTTTTATTATAATTAAATTACAAAGTCATCAATTCTGTCTCATCCACTAATGATATTCACTAAGTAATGCTCATCAATTAACCTCTTAAGGATGATAACTGAGCTGAAGAGGTCCATAATTACAAATAAGTAAATCAATTCAGAAGAATTTAATCCAGCATTTCTTGGACCTGCTTCTCGATTTCAGCTTTCTGGAAGTGGGCATACCTGTAGGGCCGTACGTTAATTGGTTCAGTCCCCTCCTTCAACGTAATGCAATGGTCCACTTCACGTGCAGGTGGTAAACTGGAGGGTTCCTGGAATACATCCTCATATTCCTTCATCAGCTCTTGTATACTTTGCTGTTTGTTGTCAGTTGCTGCATCGTTTGGTGCGGTTTCTAATGTCGATTCAAAACACACAGCAAATATCGCATGCCCTTGACGAAACTCCTTTGTTATTTCTGCTGGGGAAGTCGCTTGAATGGTTTGCACGTCTACACCTTGCAATCTTCGGTCTTGATTTTCCCAAATAAAATCCATGGTCAACTGTTTCCAGTTACAAACCACAGATCCTAGCATTTCAAGCCATTGAACCCCAAGGACAAGGTCAAGGCCTAATAAGGGTAGAGAAAAAAGGGTAAGATAAAATTCAGTGCCCTGCAATTCTACCCGTACCTTGTCGTAACGCCCCTGGCAGGTAAGTTTGTCTCCATTGGCCACTCGGACAGGGAAGGTCTCAGTAGGTATGACAGGTAACCTGAGCATGCTTGCTAATCGGTTGCTGATGAAGTTGTGAGTCGATCCACTGTCAATCAAAACCATTACCTCGTGGGGACCCATTTTTGCTGTTACACGCATGGTTTTCGGTGCAGTCCATCCCGTTAAGGCGTGCAGGGTGATCTCCGGTTCAGGTTCAGGTTCTTGTATTTCTACCGTATCTTCCCCGTGGTCGTCTTCCAGTATTTGTTGATCAGTAATGTCTTCACATGTCATTTTTCCCATATGCCCTTCCAAGAGTAACAACTGAGGCTTCTGGCATCGATGGCCTGCTGTAAATCGCTCGTTGCAGTTGAAACAGAGGCCTTGTGCCCTCTTTCTCTGCATTTCCTCCCAAGACAAACGCTTAATGGGTCCTGCCGGTACAGCAGGAGTTATACGAGTGGCTTGCGGAAGAGCTAACGGAGCTCTTGCAGGAGGTAACCGCATGAACCTCCTTTGTCGTGCGAGTTGATCATCCCTCATACGTGCTAAATTAATGGCCTCTTTAAGTGACTGTGGCTTAAACATCCGAATTCCATCTGCTATTTCTGCCTTCAAGCCGCCCATGAAAGTCCCTACCAATGCCTTCTGAGTCCACCCATGGACCCTGTTGCCGAGCTTTTCAAACTCGCGCTGGTAGTCCCTCAAGGTTCCCAGCTGTTTGAGACGGGAAAGAGCTTCGTCAAAGTCCTCACACTCCGATGGTCTGAAGCGAGCCTAGAGTTCTTCCTCAAATCTCTCCCATGAAAGCTCAGTCCTTCATCCCGAAATGTTCTTCGAATCCACTGCCACCATTGGTTGGCTTCTCCTTCCAAATGATATGCTGCCATGGAAACCTTTTGGATTTCCGCCGTGCTCTGGTATTCAAAAAACTGATGCACCCGGTTGAACCATTCGGTTGGGTCATCCCCCGAAAATCGTGGAAATTCCAGCTTCGCCTTTTTGTAGAGACGATTTGCCGACCCCCATCGAAGCCTTCTCGGTGATGGTTGCCGTGGTTGGGATTTTCCTGATTTGCGATCATCACATTCGAAAGTCGATTGAGAGTTTCCTCCATCCGCTGTAGGCCTTCTTGAACTGTACTTAGTCCAAACTCCAAGTGCTCAATTCGCTCCTTGTTCGTTCCCATTATGAAACCCGGCTCTGATACCAATGATAGGTCCCAACAAAGAAATTGTAAGTGTAAAAAATATTTGTTCTCTTCGGGTGAGAAACGTACCGCAATTTTGAATGTAAAAAAATACTCTCTTCCATACGAAGGCAGGGGCCGTTTAAATAAGCCAAGCCGTTTACAATCCAACCGAAATAAAAGGAAAGTAGACACTTAACAAATGGAATTTAACATACGTAAAACAGAGCACCAAAACAGAGTGCTTAACAAACTAAAATAAAACAACGTAAAACTCGCAACTACTAATGACCACTTCTTCTGCACGTAGAACGGCCATGACCCAGTCCATTCCTGCATAGCGTTCATCTTCACTCTTCATTGCATGAACCATGCAATGGTCCCGCACGTTCTGCACGTCCCCACTACTCATCCCAAATATTTAGGATTTGGCTTAAGGCCTCTCTCAGATCGTCGAGGCCTATCATGGTTTTTGTAGATGGCTGTCGATATGAGTAGACCCCACGCGTAAAAGGGTTATTTTCTTAGCTGGCCGGCATGATTTCTGCAATATTTGACAATGAAAGGTCAGGTTGTCCCTCTCTATGTTTTGCTTGCCAAACAGAATTGCTGTTGAGATGCAATTGTTTCTTAAAGTTGGGGACATGAAGTTTATGGGTATACCCCACACAAAAACATTTTGCATATGCCAATTGGTGTGTGTGTGTGTAAACTGGTCCCCTGACCCCAGAGATGAAGACATTTCAATATCTGAATCATTGTAATTTGTTTGAGACAATCCTGACAAGTTTCTCTATTGGGGGGAATGAAATCTGCATTCTATGATCTTGGGCCTTATTCTATTACAAGTATTGAGTAATAATTATAAGATTAATTGTAAAATAATTGTACAAATTTAATTTTTTATTATAATTAAATTACAAAGTCATCAATTCTGTCTCATCCACTAATGATATTCACTAAGTAATGCTCATCAATTAACCTCTTAAGGATGATAACTGAGCTGAAGAGGTCCATAATTACAAATAAGTAAATCAATTCAGAAGAATTTTCTTTGGTTTCAAATTTTATCAGGCCACCAAGAAAATTGCAACATTTCTTTCTTTTACCCTGCACAAACCAAAATGGTTAAAGCTACATAACTAAATGCTATGCATACCTGGGAAAATTAGTGAACTGCTATTAGCAAGAAGAACAATATGCCATGATGTCTTTCCCAAGCAAGTTCAGGTAATTTTAGTAGAGAACCAAGAATTCCAATAATAGATCAAGTACACAAAATAAGAAAGACATAAAACTGCATTGCGGGGATCGCTCAGAAGCCCCGAGAACACATAGAGTAGCATCTCCTCACAGGCATCAACTATGCTTTCCTCTAACCAAGATTTATAAAGACTGAAATAGACTAATGAAGTTTCAGATGAAGGATGTCTGCATGCCATAATTTCTACATAAAGCAAGATATAATATGAAAAAACGGATCAATAGCTTGGTGAAATAGAACCCCCTATATCTCCCATTTGATGTCCTAAAGTCAGGACAAGAACTTGAGAGGATCTTTTTCCAAGAGTTATGACAACTGCAGAAAACACTACAATTGATGTAAGTTAAAAAGGTCTTTCATGATCATACTGTGTAGTCTTAGAATGGCATGAACATGTTGGATGCTTATTCTTTGTTCTTCACCAAGATGATTATCAGAAACCGTATTCTGATTTTCAATCAATGATAGCGCAACTGTGCAATTAATATAGAAGCATAAGAACACAGCTGAAAGGCTTAAATCTGCACCATACCACCTTCACAATAAAATAAAAAATTAAAAAAGCATGCCAACAAGAAAATAAGTGCATAAGAACTCAGGAGCCAGTAGCATTAACCAAGGAAAAGCAGCATGCTTTGGATCAGCATAAGAGTTCTCAAACGGTCTCATTTTCTTTACCGTCATTTTTTCCAAGAAAGTCATGGAGAGAGGAAAAGGCATTGAATTCTCCAATATAAATGGATCAGCAACAATTTTTTTTTTTTTTTTTTGGTAAGTAAGAAACAAAATTACAACATCTTTATAAAAGTTTTATCCAAAATTTTGTGCAAATATCAAGGACATTACATCATTTTCTTTTTCTATTCTTTCTGAAGAATCAGATCACGTGCCAATAACAAAAGCCTATGTGCGTACATCTTTTCTCACAACTATCAAAGTTTGCCTCAAGAAGCCTTGCTAAGTACACTTTGACCCTAAAATTTAGCACCCTTCATAGATCAACCGTCTGTATCTCAGATGAAATATGTGCCACCAAGCATTCCAGATTAAGCTCCCAACAACATAGGCATGATTCCATTCTAGTTAGTGTTTATCATCTCTAGACCAGTCCAAGCAGACATATGCCACTCACAAAAGTACAGAAACAAGAATAAGACAAACTTGCATTTCCTTGTTTTGCAACAAATTTTTAAACTGGTAAGGCAAACTGTCCTATTTACCTGAACACAAAAAGGGCTATACACAACTCCCAGTTTTATATACGACAATTTCACCAGTTGTTGAGAAAGCAGTGAGCAAGCAGTCACGGGAGTAGGCACCGTAGAAAAAGAAGTATCTGATACCAATCATAACATAGATTGAATAGGTTTCATCGACATTCATCGGCCAAAGAATTCTCGCTTGCGGAGAAGTGCATAAAGAAGCACGTTCCATGAATCAGGGACACCAGGTAGGCACCAATGGCTGCAGTCTTGATGGTGGAGAGAGGCTGGCCCAGTGTCAGGCCCTAAATAGTAAACAGAAGCATGGCCATCTTTTCTTCTTCGTGTCATGTTCGTCACATTCAATAAATCCAATTTCATCACTTGTGACTCATTTGAGTGCTCTGATAACAGATTAATGAGAATTTCTAACTGGATGTCTGATGAAACTGGCAATAACCCTAGGTCAGGTAGTGTTTCCAAGTGACAACCACCACCAGAATTCCAGTTGCCACCTCTGTTACATCCATATACAGAAAGTGAATAGAAGTATTTTCTCTCTTCTGAAATCAACAAAAATAAGAACTACCGATAATTTTGAAATTTTCCATTGGCACTTGATCCATATTCTGTCAGCAATGAGACAACATAACTGAGAAAAGAATTTGGGTTTCCACACCATGATAAATGGCAAAAGGACTGTAAAAGTATCTTTTCGGGAGCCAAAAGTTAGCGTTCTGCATAATTCCTCTGGTATAAATATTTTAGAATTAAGCTACCTATGGAGATAGTTGACCTTAGTTTGTTCGATATAGTTACTTATTATTATTTTTTTTTAAATGGTTTGTTAGATATAGGCCAAGCATGGAAGTGCTAAACCAGGAAATGTGAACCATGAAAGACCTCCAAAGTTCAAAAGTCAAGCTAAATTTTTAGGAGATTGAGAAAGATAATAAAAACAATAAATCAATTGAGACTCCCAATAACAAAAGGGTGGAAAGGAAAACCTGAAATGCACAGCAGATGGGGTTCGGAAGAGAACATAAGTCTTGCTCATGTTCACATTACTACCAATCCAATCAATTACAGTCTCAAGCGATCGCCGGTATGCACTTTGAAGACTCATGTTCATCTTCACCTCCTCGCCTTCTTGGAAGTAACAACCCCTAACAAATACAAAGTTCACACATCATATTGACTATTATATCTGGAAGCAATGATGCCTTTACAACAGAAACATTAATAAATTTCTGCAAACAAATGACCTTCTGCATTAACTTAGTTTTTACTTTCATCGGGTTTATATGATGCAACATAAACTCTTTTTTTTTTTTGTGTACATATGTTTGCATGATTTTGTTTTTGAAATTACAATAGCTTAACCAGGAACTCGTCATTAAAAATCTCCAAGGGAATCTTATAAGAAAAAAAAAAGGGAAGAATAAAAATAGAGATGGAAGGATATCAAAGTGACCTAGAAAGGATATAAGTAGACCAGAATACAAAGGAGTAAAATATAATAAAAGTAGGTGTACAGATAGCATACAGATAGCATTCATGGGAGCAATAATGTTTTTAGTGAGATGAAAATGATGTTGGGGGTGGCAGCAGTGATTGGTTAACAGGAACATTGCAGCGAATGTCAAGAAAAGGTGTTAGCAGCTCCATGGTCATCTATAAAGTGTGCCAGAAAGCATTGTCAATTCCAAGTGAATAAGAAGGCATCATTGGACAAAGAGAGTGCAAAACCTCAGAATCTTCTTTCCTCATTGACTTTTTCTGTGGAGATTATATGTAGCATTAGCTAATCTGGAAATTGGAATTGGAAGCTCAGATTCGCACCAGAAGCACTTCTCCATCTAAGCCAAGCTGTAATGACCATGTAGGAAAAATCTGTTTGTGAAATCCTCCTCATTATGACTCATGTACTAGAAGTTAGTGGAGATTTCAATGCTTTTAGAACTGATTTGAAAAAATCAGGGGTATGCCAAAACCCAGAGCTATAGATGACTTTAATGTGTTTATTCATAATGGTGGATTGCTGGATCTTATTTTGTATGGGTCAAAGTTTTCTTGGTGTGAAGGTAGAGAAGGGGCTGCTCGGAGATGGGCAACATTAGACAGAACTCTTGCTGGCCCCGGCATGGTTGCTGCCAACAAGTTGAAACTGAAATATCTTCCAAAAGTATGCTCGGATCAGAGCCCCATGGCAATTTGCTCAGATGATGCTTTCTCCCCATCTGGTCCTTCTCCCTTGAAATTCTTCTGTATGTGGTGCAAACACAATGACTTCTCTAGGGTGATGAGGGAAAGCTGGATTCAATCAGCCCATGGGGAGAGTCTTGTTGAATTTGCAGCAAAGTTGAAAAGACTTAAGCCGGTTCTATACAAGTGGAACAAAGAGGTGTTTGGGAGAGTGTAAACAAGATTACAAGACTTGGAAGATGAAATTCTGGCACTTGAAGTTGTATTGACGACAAATTACTCAGCTTAAGCAGAGAGACAACTGATAACCAAGAAGGCTGAACTGGATCAGTGCCTATTTCAAGAGGAAATTTTATTGAAGCAAAAATCCAGAGTTAAATGGTTGAAGGGAGCTCCAATTCCAAGTTCTTTCACTCAATTATTCAGCAACGAAGATCCAAGTCCATGATTAACAGGATGACCCTAGAGAGTGGGGAGATACTTGACTCAACTCAAGCTATTCATGATGCTGTTGTCGAATATTTTCAAGAGGCCTTGACCTTGTCTGGTACTCAAACCACCCAGGGATTTGGGTTCACTCTTGAAACCTGTTGTTTCGGAAGAGGATAGCCGTTGTAGTCTTCGCAGGCCTCCATCCTTGGGAGAACTTAGAGAGGCACTAGATGGCATTCCATTGGACAGCTGCCCCAGCCCGGATGGGTATGGTTCGAGTTTTTTTGTGGAATGCTGGGATATAATTGGTATGGATTTATTGGAGGCTGCCACAGAATTTTTCAAAGGAGTTCCCCGGCACAATGCTACACTTCATTGTTTATTGTGACTATTCCCAAAGAAGAACACCCAAGGAATTTTTTAAGCCTTACCAATAAGTCTTTGTTCAGTGGCTTATAAGATTTTCTCTAAAGTTATGGTAAATAGTCTCTCCCCCCTCCTACCAAGAATCATTTCCAAGGACCAAAGAGCTTTTCTGAAGGGACGAAGTATTCATGAGAACATCTTTTCAGCTCAAGAGATGGTGTAAAGTATAAACTCTAGAGTCAGAGGGTGCAATATTATGATTAAGGTGGACATGGCCAAAGCCTATGATAGGCTGGAGTGGAACTTTCTTAAGTGCTGGCTGCATTTGGCTTTTCAGAGGAATGGAGGTGGCTTGTGTAGGGTCCGGACCGGAAAAACTGACTGGACTGGACTGAACTTTAAACCGGTTGGTCTCGGTCCCATAAATTGTGGACTGAGACAATTCGGCACAATCCCGACATCTATAAATTTTGGACTAGATCAAACCAAATGGACCAAACTCCTATATATATTTTAAAATTATTTTTAATAATTTAATATATTATTTTTATATAGTAATTATATAAGTTAATAATATAATTTTCATCAAATTTATTATCATTGACCATATAAAATATTTTTTTAATGAATTAGTTACATAATCTACACTAATAATTTACATAATTTTAATTTAGTAATTTAAATAAAATTTTTTCTTAATTAATTTAATTTATTTGAAAAAATAAATAAATAAATAATTGAGCCAAACTGACTAGGCCGAAACGGTCCCTATGGATGTTCAGTCCGATCTAGAGAAAAGATGGACCCATCACCCCCCCCACGGGGACAGGACTAGACTGGACCAATTTACACCCATAGGCTTGTGGAGGGGTGTAAGCCGGTCAATCCGGACCAAACTGAACCAAACTTTGGACTGGTCGGTCTCGGTCCCATAAATTGTGGACCGAGACCATTCAGTCTGATCCCAATGTCTATAAATTTTGGACCGGATTAGAGCAAATGGACTGAACTCCAATATATATTTTACAAATATTTTTAATAATTTAATATATTATTTTTATATAGTAATTATATAAGTTAATGATGTAATTTTCATCTAATTTATTACCATTGACCATATAAAATATTTTTTTAATGAGTTAGTTACATAATCTACATTAATAATTCACTAAATTTTAATTTAATAACTTAAATAAATTTTTTTATTAATTTATTTTTAAAAAATTTAAAAATAAAAAAATAATAATAATTGGGCCTGACCAAACTGAACCGATAGCTACCAGTTAGGTCCGATCCCTATGGATGTTCAGTCCGGTCCGTTCAAGGGAAAATGATGGATGATCCATCACCCCCCTGGACTGAACCAATTTACACCCCTAGGCTTGTGTTTCACTGCATCACCTCTTCTTCCTTCTCCATCATGATGAATGACACTTATTGAAGTTTTTTCAAGTCTTCCCATGGAGTCAGGCAAGGGGATCCCCTTTCACCATATCTTTTTATCATTGCGGAGGAAGTGCTGAGTCACTTGATTAATTGAGCTCATGGTGAGGGTAAAGTATGGGCATTTAAAATTCAAAGGGGCTGCCAGTCGATTTCACATCTCATGTATGCAGATGACTTGATTATCTTTTTAAATGGATCTAAGAGTTCCCTAAAAGCTTGTGCACTTAAAACTTATGAAGAGATGTCGGGCCAGAAAGTCAATTAAGCCAAATCTGCCATATACTTTCTAGCATATGATTCTGCCACTAGGAAATCAATTGGGACTCGAGTATTGGGGTTCCAAGAGGCCAAATTTCCTGTATTTATCTGGAAGCTCCAATTCACACAGGTAGGCTTACTGCTCGCCTCTTTGATCCACTTGTTATGAAGATAGAGAAGAGATTGGTTGGGTGGAAGGCTGCTCTTTTGTCCAACACTGGAAGGTTAGCACTCATCAAACATGTGCTGACCAGTTTGCCTATTCATTTACTTTCAGTTCTAAATGTGCCTGGTATTGTGATGAGTCATATTTCCAAGCTCATGGCTAATTTCTTCTGGGGGAGTAAGGATGTGGAAAGCAAAGGAAATGGGTGGCTTAGGATAGAATTTGCAAACCTGTGGACGAAGGTGGACTTGGCGTAAGGGATTTACAGGAGCTGAAAAAAAGCTTTGCACATGAAATTGGCCTGGAAATCTCTACATGAGAAATCCCTGTGGTCTGATTTTTTTTAGGCGGAAATACTCACAACAGCAGTATCCTTCTTTCATCCTCCCAACCCGCTGTGACTCTAATCTCTGGAAATCAATACTAGGCCTTATCCCGGAAGCAAACAAGCACACTGGATGTACTCTCAATGACGGAAATGATTCATTTTGGTACAGTAATTGGTTGAGCTGTAGACCATTGGTGGAGCAGGTGGAATCCCTTTTTTTGTTCTAATCTGCAGGTAGACGAAACCTTGACAGAAAATGGATGGAATTTGGACATGCTAAAAAGGCTGGTTGGAGTAGAGTTGATGGCCGAAATTAGCTCCATGCAAGTCTTTCGGTCAGCGGGATTAGATAAACCGATATGGAAGCCATCTTTGAATGAACTTTTCTCAACAAAAACAGCTTGGCAAGTGTCTAGAAAAGAGGGGCAACAAGTAAGTTGGGCAAGATGGGTATGGCATAAACTGGTTCACAGCAAAATTTCTATATTTATGTGGAAAGGTCTGTACAAGGCCCTCCCAACTGATAGTCGTATTCAAAGTCTGAATGTATGCTTGGCCTCAAAATGTAATTGCTGCTCAAGGGCTGCCTGCGAGTCCTTAGATCACATTTTGTTTGCAGGGGAAGTAGCATCAGCTGTTTAGAGTTATTTTGCTAATTTGCTGGGTCTAAATTGTAGAGTGATGAGAAGTTGGCGTGAGTTGGTCCTGTGGTGGTTCAACAAAGCATTGAGTGTGTCCCAACTCAACTGTTTGATTGGCCTTCTACCATCTACTATCAGCTGGGTATTATGGCTTAGAAGATTTAAGGCACGTATGGAAAATAAATTGGAGATAGTGGAAACAGCGTGCCAAAAGATCAGACTTTTGCCTGAGAGAATGGGGATCATTTACAATCCAAAGTACTGAAAAAAATCTGATGAGCATGTTCTCCAACGGCTCGGAATCACAATAGCTCCTACTATAGGCCCAAGAGCCATTATTCTAAGGTGGGCCAAACCGAATCCAAGCTTTGTGAAATTAAACATTGATGGTAGTTGCTTGGGCAACACAGGGCAGTGTGGTGGGGGTGGCGTTATTCATAGTGCAGCAGGTGATTTTGTTGCAGGCTTTTCCAAGTCCTATGGTGAAGGAACCAATAATATGGCTGAAGACCGGGCTCTATTGGACGGACTAAAGCTATGTGAAAGTCTCCAAATCAATCAAGTTGAAGGGGAGACCGTCTCCATGCTAATCTTGACGTGGTGGAAGAAGAAGGGGGGAGGTATTTAGAACATTGGGAACTGATTAAGAATTGGGTTAATGGAGGAAGAGTTAGGTGCGGTTTGGATGGTGAGATGAGATGAGATGGTTTTAGTTGAAAGTTGAATAAAATATTATTAGAATATTATTTTTTAATATTATTATTGTTTTGAGATTTGAAAATGTTGAATTGTTTATTATATTTTGTGTGGAAATTTGAAAAAATTGTAATGATGAGATGAGAAGAAACGAAACACTTTCATTATCCAAATAGGGCTTATTCTCTTGAAACATATTTTTCAAGAGATCGATCAAGCAACGGATTTCTAGGCAAAACAAGGGGCAAGTGACTGCAATGGTGAATTCTTGAGGAGTTCTGACTTACCACAAGTTTGAATTGGCATGTTGAAAATCGACAAGTTGGGTTTACCGGTCCTTCGGCTCAAATGAGGTTAATTGTGTATAGAAAGTCTATAGATAGAATTTAGTCATACTTAACACCTTGTCCTGGTCAAAGGTGTATGCTGTTTTATTTCGGTTTTCCTCCGCCTAAAGTGATGGTTTTGCATCAATAAAATTCTTATTCTAAAAAGAAATATTAGCCATCCCCCATTGATGTTTGATATGAGGTCTAACAGCATTACATTTCATGAACACGCTTTTGCTTAGTTCCAATTTATGCCTTTAATATATGATTTCAAATTTAAACCTCTACAGGCAAACTATATGTTAAATGCAAGTGTTATATGCAAATGTAAAGGCCTTCAAATAGAATTATTCTCATATTAAATGCAGTGGTTGATTATAACAATCATCTCTCTACTCCCCTTACGCTTCACCATCCAATCACATTGTTATTGCACATTATGTAGATTGCTACTAAATACAAAAGATAAGAATTATACATACCGGCAGAGAAATAGATGTTGCGCAATGTGAGCATCAAAGTGCTCAGTTTATGAACTTCCAAATTCTATGATTTATCTCTTTTTTCCTCTGTTTTTTTTAAATATAGCAAGATTACACTCAACACAGGTATAGAATTGCATTGTACTTAGCTTAATGCTGTGCTTTTGGTTTTCTTGAGGTTCTCTGAATTATGAATTATGAGAATCATCAGTTTTCTCATAGAATCTATTCCCCATATAATTTATGAAGCATTCCTTTGTTCTCAGTGAGCCACCTCAATATTTTCCTAATTACCTTATTTTTTTTTCTATTTTATTCTTCTCTAAATTACAACACCAACATTTCCACTTTATCCATTATGGTCATCCACTCACCCCATCTCTTACACTCTCCCAACTATTCAAACAGCCATTTGTTGCATAAAAAACCCTTCGATTTTCAATTTTCATAAGACCTTTCGATTTCGACTTCCAAAAAGACCCTAAAGGTTCCACTTTAATCATAGATACCACATAATATGACTTTTTCTTTTTTCTTTTCCTATGATAATTTAGGGACTTGTTCCCTCACATAACGTGGGTGTGTGACTAGTTTTCAAATAAAGATAGAGCTGATACATAACCTCAATGAGCAAATTTACTTGCATTGACTCTTTTCACATCCTACATTCCAAGCTATCAGCCAAAAAGAAAATTCTCACATGATTTTCTCTTCCTGAAGTAACCTTGATAATTAACCAAATTGCCACATTATGCAAAATTTATTTATCTTGAAGATTTTATGTCTTCTGGGGAAATTAATTTCATAAGATCACTTGCAAATATCCGCATCCCTGTGTTTTTGGTACTAGATGAAAATAGCTATGAAATGAATGTAAACAAATCAGCTCTTAGGAAAAGTTTATCGGATAGAATATAGTTACACTTTTATGGTCTTGTCATAACTCCACCAGTGCCCAGAATTGAAGACCAGCACATCTGCATCTCTCCACTTGTTAGAAACCCAGTCAATTTGATCCACTTTCAGAGTTACCTTCACTTCTTCTGGAGCTCCAGCCGGAGGCCGGCCCTGGACTACTAGAAATGGAGATCTGTAGTATTCAACTGTGCAATTAAAGTCATCAAACTTGAAAACCAAGAAGCCCGTATGCTTTGTAATTGGGCTCCCATTCACCTCATGGATAGAAGTCTTGTTAAGAATAACAGAGGAAAGCAGACAGAGGAGGGACTCCCAGTGGTTTCTTCCTATTGAGTCGCCAACAAAAACAATCCGCCTATTCCGCAGCTTTTCCAACATCATTCCTGCATCAAATCTGTTCTCAAGAGGCAGAAGAAAACCCCAGATAAGAATTTCTACTTCAATAAAACCAGATATAACAAAATTCTAAGTACACAGACAATTGAGCATGATTATTGAAATTTGGAAAATGTTTTTAAACAAGACTAATTCTTAGGCAGTCTCGAAGTACCAATGAGATAGTATTCCCACCCGTTCACTCAGGATGTAATATCATTAACACTGCCAACAGAATCACCAGATTTTGATCATAATATGGCGTCCTGTCGTAGGACAATACAACCATGTATTCAGGTTTTGGGACTGTTGTAGGACAATACTACCATGTATTCAGATTTTGGGATTGCCTATAATTACTCGTTAAAAGATCACTAAGGCTGAGTTGTAGTACTAACAAATAGGAGAAGAAAACTATTACTTACCTTTAAAATGAATATACTCATAATCACCTTCTTAAAATAGAAAACGTAAAAATGGGTGGTCAAACAAGTTGATGGCTCGAGAGAGGAAACCTTAATTGCAATGGATAAGACAAAGATTCACGAGCAGAGCTAAGCTACAGAAGAAAAAACACGGACCAAGCTGTATGCCAATCAAAACCACCCTAACAAACAATAATAATGATGCCATATCATAAAAAGCAATAAACCGAATTAAGGTCCAAAGAGTAATTAAAAAAAATTACATTTTCTTAACTACAGCCGGGAAAACAGAATCTGAGACGAAGCTACTTTGGTCATAAACTATGTGTAAATGCCAAATTACAAACTCAAAATTTACATTACGAACTAATATTACTGAAAAGTTAAAGTTTAAAACAGGGAAAAACAGAAAGTGCAAAAACAAACATCGTGAAATCTCCATTCGGTTCCGAAGAAACTTTAGACGCCTGGCGTTCACAATGAGTCTAATCATCTACGTTGTTTATCTCGGGCAAAATCTCAATCTTTGGAAAGCAAACCAAACGCGACATTCGAGTTTTATTTTATTATTAATTTATCTAACTTTTCCCATAAACCAAAAAAGAAACTTGACAGAGAGAGAGAGAGATGAAGATACATATAACCTGGGCAGGTTGCAATCTTTGGGCTGCCAACGCCACTTGGTATAGAAACTATCAGGCCTACCATTCTCATTGCACCTAAAACCATTATCCAAGAAAGAGCAGTTCTGTGACTGATAGAGTGGATAGCTCTCATCCCAAACCCAGTTTCCATCAAAAACATCGCACCCATCACCACCTTCATCAAGAAATTCACGTCGTACATGCACATTGGCTGATGATGATGAACCTTTCCAGCTGAATCCACGACCAATACTGAAGTAATCCAAGTTAAAAACACAGCTGAGGAAGAAGAGGGTGGCCAGGAAGAAGGCGATAATACTTAGAGAAGGCTCAAGAGGGCTCAAGCGCCTAAATTTCTTGAAGAAATCAAAGTGGATCATTGTGTTTTCTGGGTCCTGTGAAGCTGTGCTCTTTGCCATCTCGTTGAGTAAAATATTAAAGATTCACAGGCGTGTTGTAGAATGGTCCAAAGGGGGGTTTACCAGTGGGTGAGACAGAGAGAGAGAGCAGGCTGGTGGGGTCTTGACAACAAGAAAGCATTAATGGCTAAACCGCTTTTGCATTATATATAGCAAGAAATGAAAACCTTAAGACATTCAAAACGTTTCATCAAATTGGTTTTTTAGAATGAGAGTAAGGGAGAATGGAAGTACTCGTCACTTGGGTCAGTAGATACAGGTAATTCAGCAAAAATGGTTTAGATACATGTAGGTCTATTTCGGGTAAAAAGATATTATGATCTTTAAAGACCCAAAAAACAGGAAAAAGAAAAGAACCCCTCAAAACCTTAAAACCCAAAATCTTGGATTTAACACAAGGCAATTAGTATTTAGTGGTGATATTGGTATCAAAAAGCTATCGAACGAACTTAACCTTGAATACCATCACTGAAAGGTGCTACCGCTAATGTATAGTTTTCACAGAGAGAGAGAGAGAGAGAGAGAGAGAGAGAGGTTTAATGTTTCTGCTTGATAGTGGCGTAGACGACGGAAGTGTGTAATGAAACGGTACTGAACTTGGGCCTCCACGAGTCAACAATTAGGACAATTTTAACGTTGAGTTGAGTTGAGTTGAGATGAGAAGAAAATTAAAAATTAAATAAAATATTATTAGAATATTATTTTTTAATATTATTATTATCTTAAAATTTGAAAAAATTAAATTATTTATTATATTTTATATCAAAATTAAAAAACTTGTAATAGTTAATGAATGAATTGAAAAGATTTGAGGAATTAAGCGCATTATTGAAGGTGATGGCGACAAGGTGAGAGAAGAATAAAAATTAAAAAATATATATATATTAGTAGTATTATATTATACACTTATTGTTATTTTTTTATTTTTTATTCAGTAAACATGTGGGGATATAAAGTTATTAAGTAGAAGAATTAAAAAAATTAATAAAACTAAATAAAAAATTTTATTTATTAGATCAATAGTACTTCACCAAAGTTTTAAACAAAATTTTTAAATTCTAACCCCTTAAATGACAAATATATAAAATTATTTAAAATACAAACATCAACAAATAAAATTGAAAGTTATAAAATTTAAAATAAAAAAAGAATCACTTACGAGAAAATAATTTATAAAATTTTAAGATACATAAATCTCTTTATTAATAATCTTTCTTTACAAACTTGGAAAAAAAAATCTAATATTTTTTTAACTAAAAGATTTGACTTGAAAACACTCCTTAAAGCCAATAGATACATTTATTTTTTCAAAAAAATGATATTTACATACATGAATTGTGCAGGCGCCTTACAGTTCTTTTGAAAAAAATGAATAAATATAACACCCACAAAAAAATTAAATTTTTTAATAATAATTCTTACTCTTTTTTAAAATGATTATACATCACTTACGGAATCCATCACTCTTTTTTCCATGCCCATAATGCGTGATTCTCTTACATCTTTCTTTTTTTTCGTCTCTTTCATTTATTTTCTCGCTTTTCTCTTTTTTTATAATTATAATATCAAATGTAAGGGATGACTTGAGATTGAATATAGAAAACCCTTATTCAATTATGAATTCATAAATATGTTGATATATTTTTTGTACTTGGAATTGCATTTAAAATATCATTTTTATATTTATATAAATAGCAAAAACTATTCTATGTTAAAACAAAAAAATGTATGCATAGTGTTTGTACTTTTTTATGATATTTTTCATTTTAAATGAAAAAAAAAATATTAGTACTACATACAGTTTTAGGATACGCAAGTCACGCATACTCTTATTGAAAAAAAGTGAGGTCCATTATTAAAAAAATAATTTTTCTAAATTAGTTCGATATTTACTTACTTTTTTTAAGATGAGTAGGCGAAACTTGCACGTTCTAGTATGCAAATATCATTTTTTATTTAAATATTTTACTGCATTTTTAAAGCTCAAAGATTTTGGCTTGAAAACATTTTAAAAAACCAATAGATACATTTTTGTATTACGAAGATAATGCATGATTTCCTTGGATCTTTCTTTCAAGTCTCTTCAATCGTTTTCTTACTATTCTATTTTCCCTCTTTCATACTTGTATATTCAAAGATAAGCCGATTTTTAGATTGAAAAAAAAATAAAAATAAAAAATCCTTGTTCGAAATTGTGATGTCTTACCATATGCATAGATGTTGACATATTTTTTTGTATTTGGGACTGTGATTAAATTATCTTTTTTTATATGAATAGAAATAGAAAATATATATCATTCGGCTCTCTCAAAATGTCATTAGTGCAATTTACTCATTTGCACATTCTCGGCCATGACTCACGGCCCCTATTTTCTTTCTCAGCTTCTATCTTACCTAAAATTTTAAAAAATAAATAACTGGTTTGAGCATAAGAATGAGAAAAGGTGAGAGAACTAATAGCTTGGTGGAGACGATACAGCTTATCTACTGCCAAAAAATATTTCTTTTTATTAGTGAAGTTAAATAAAATATTATTAAAATATTATTTTATAATATTATTTGTTTTTTAAATTTGAAAATATTGAATTATTTATTATTTTTTTATTTAAAATTTTAGAAAAGTTATAATGATTAGATGAGATGAAATGACAAACTCTTCTAATTTCTCACCTTTTACAATAAACTTTGCTACTTATCATCCCCACACACCACACTTATTTTTTTTTTTAGATTTACTCTTCTTAAACTAACTGTGTGGGGATGGTGAATAGAATTTTTCTTTTACAATTTAAGATTTCTGTTTTTATGTTTTATAAAATTGGTACTTGAATTGAATATATTTGAGATTTAGGGCATGTTTGGGTAATGAAATGAGATGAGAATTTTTTAAATAATAATGAAATAGTTTGTGAATAATAGTGAAATGGTTTTAGTTAAGATGCTTTATTGAGTTTTGAAAAATGAAAGAGAAATAGTTAATTAAATATTATAAAATTAAAATATTGTTAAAATATTATTTTTTAATATTATTTTTGTTTCAAATTTTGAAAAAGTTACATTATGTTTTGTATTTTTTTTAGAAGTTTGAAAAAATTATAATAATTAAATTAAAAAATTAAAATTTAATAAATATTTACATTTAAATAATATTTAGAAAGCAAATTATGAATAGTTTCAAGATAATAAGATATCATCTCACTTTCCAAATAAATCATAAGTATCTCTATCAATCTCTTGTTAGAAAACTTATGAGAGGTCAAATGTCAATTTTTTATTGACTGACATGTGGCATAAATGCAATCCTTCCGTTAGAATACTAACGGGAGATTGAAGAAATTAAATAATTGCAAATTTTTTTGAAGTTCAAATATCAATTTTGTAAATATCAAAACTGTTGGGTTGCATGTGAAGACTGGTCTATGAGCAAGACATCGAGAAACAGAGAGTTCGCTTTACTAGGCTCTACATACCACTCGAGCAAAGCTTAACCTGTGAGTTCGCTTGGGTCTCGCGCAATAGTGGGTTCGAGCGAGACAAAAATCCTAGTGTTTGCTTGAGTTATGCTAGACACACTGCTTGGCCAATGTTCATTGGTTATTCCCTCGAGGCGTGCTAGACAAGTCGCTCGAGCAAATGACGTATTTTTGCTATATTAGAATTTCCAATGTAGTTTTTATATATATATATATATGTATGTATGTATGTATGTATGTATGTGACATTTTGACTTATTGAATACGACTTTCAACATATTTTGAAAGTGAACAATTTTCAAGTGAGTACATATTCTGTGAAAGAGCAAAAAGCCCTAAAGAGTGTAAGTTGAGAATGAATGATTGTAATCTCTTATGAATTAATAAGATTTCTGCAATTCTATGGACGTAGGAAATTTTTCGAACCAAGTAAATTGTGTCGTGTGCTTGATTGTGTGCTTGTTTACTTTGGTTACCATCGTTGGTGTGTGTGTTTTGCACAACAACTGGTATCAAGAGCCAATGTCGAATATAAAGGAAAATGATGGCTAGAGACAAAGTGAAAGCACTCGAAATCGAGAAGTTCAACAACACTAATTTGGGTACTAGAAGATACAGATCGATGACTATTTCTATGGGAATAGGCTCTATCTTCCACTATTGGGAAAGAAGTCGGAGAGTATGGATGATGCTAAGTGAACCCTGTTAGATCGACAGGTTTTGGAAATTGTTCAGCTGACTTTATCCATAACAGTGACACACAATGTCAGTAAGGAGAGAACCACGATGGATCTCATAGCGATTTTGTCAAGTAAATATAAAAAGTCATCGGCAAATAACAAAGTGCACCTGATGAAGAAATTTTTTAATTTGAGGATGTCATAAGGTATGTCTATGGCCCAACACTTGAATGAATTCAATACGATCACAAATCAACTGTCTTCTGAAGAGATTAAGTTTGATGATAAGATCAGAGCGTTGATTTTGTTGGCATCGCTTCCAAATAAGTTGGGAGATCATTAGGATGCTGTGAGTAGTTTAGCCGACAAGATGAAACTGAACTACAAAGACGTACATGACATGATCTTTGCTGAAAAGATACATAGAAGAAACTCGGGTGAGTTCTCGAGTTCGGGATCGGCCCGAAATGTTGATAATCGAGGCAGGGGATATGACAGGTTAAGCTCCAAGAGTAAGGAGAAGAGCAAAACAATATTTGGACAACAAATCACATACTGGAGTTGTGGCAAGTTGGGCCACATCAAAAGAAACTGTAGGAATCAAGAAAGTGCTAAGGATGATGTTGTGAATGTAGTGGTTGAAGAAATATATGATGTCCTAACTCTTGTAGTACACAATCCGATTGATGATTGGGTGTTGGATTCAGGAGCTTTGTTCCATAACACCTTACATCAAGAGATCATGCAAAACTATGTTACTGGTGATCTTAAGAACATGTACGCTGTTGATGGAGAGGCATTGGATGTAGTGGGAATGGGTGATGTGTGCATCACACTTCCAAACAGAGGCGTGTAGATTTTACAGCAAATCAGACACATTCCAAATTTGAAAAAAAAAAAAACTTGATCTCTGGAGGAGCTTAGAAATTCACTAAGGGTGCGCTAGTCTTAGCACATGGTAAAAAATCTATCTCTTTATATTTAATATCAAGATCCAATGATGTGCAGGGAAATACAATACTGCAAATACGCAAGCTTGATTGCGCGAAACATATGAGAAAGCTAAAAGGAGTTAGCTTTGTCGTTCCTCATGTAAGCCTGAAAAAGTTGGTTGAGGTTGCCAAGATCGGTTTGAGATTGGATACTCCTAATGCAGTAGGAGTTATGAGTCATATAGTGGATGTGCTGACTATGGGCGATATACGTGGAAGACAAAAGTGGGGCACGACTTCAGTGCATCTTTAGGCTTGAAGACAGGAGCTATGAGCTGCAGAGATGATATGGCTTAGCTAGAAATAGTGGCTGGCATGTGGAGATCCAGTCTCCAACTAGGGGATTTTTGAGTTGCATATGGAAACTAGTATGTGAGCAGGAAAATCGAGAAACAGAGAGTTCGTTCGACTAAACTCAACGTGGCACTCGAGAGAAGCTAAACCCGTGAGTTCGCTTGAGTCTCGCGAGACAGTGGGCTCAAGCGAGACACAAATCTTAATGTTCGCTTGAGCTACGCTCGACACACTGTTCGAGCTAATGTTCATTGATTGTTCGATCAAGGCACGCTTGACATGCCACTCAAGCGAATGACGTAGTTTTACCATATTAAGATTTCTAGTGCCATTTCTATATATATGTGATATTTTGACTTATTGAATACGACTTTCGGCATATTTTGAGAGTGAAAAATTGTCAAGTTAGTGCATATTGTGTAAGAGAGCAAAAAGCCCCAGAGAGTTTGAGATTGAGTGATTGTAATATCCTCTGAATTAGTAAGATTTTTGAAACTCTGTGCCATAGGCAATCTATCGAACCACATAAATTGTGTAGTGTGCTTGTTTACTTTGATTGCTATCATTTGTGTGTGTTCTGCACAACAAAAGCTTGGGTCTCGAATTATAAATAGTGAAATATAATTGCTGATTTTGCAATTTACATTCTTTAAAAAGAAAACCCTCAAGTTTTAAATTCAAATCTTGAATAAAACAACATTAAATGTTTTATTATATATATCAACATGATATTCTTTAATCTCAGTATTTATTAACTCAACATATTTTAAATAAATGTCAGAATCTTTTAAGAACTTAAGAAAGGGTCTTTAGTCGTTATTACTAGTAATACGTACCTTGTTTGGAGTTCGACGTATTGACTATTGAGAATGCATGATTTGTAGCTGGCTTTTAGGTGTTGACTTATGTTCCTTTGAGTTCAGTCCCACACCGGTGGGATTTAAGTTAATGAGCATAGGTTTCAAATATAAATAAGAGGCTTAGTCTCTTAGTTTAAGTGTACCAGTCAAATGATTAGCTAGTAACTTTTAACTCTAGTTAAATTCCTCTGTTGTCCATTTTTGTAAAATGGGAAGAGGTGTGAGTTAAAGTTTTATTAGTGGGGAAAGCTTTGTGGGTGTGTTTGGGGTGAGGAAAAAAATTGTGTGATTGTAATAATTTTTTACATAGTGGATTTTCTTCTCTGGGTCTGGTGGTTTTTTCTCCTGTTTTGAAGTTTCCACGTAAATTTCTTGTGTTGTTATTATTTCTCTATTTTTCTTGTTATTCCTGCAAAGGGTAGATCCTAGGGGGTAAATTTGGGAGGTCCAAATTCCCAACAATTGGTATCAGAGCCACTAGGTTTTTTTTGTGGGGTGGAGTTTTGGTGTGGTAGTGTGAATACGTATAGTCTAAGGAGGTTCTGTCTAGGAGATTGGAAATTTTAAGCGTGTCTATTGTGACCCTCCAATCTTTCCTGAGAACTTACTTAGTGATGTACTATTCATTTCTACGGTAAAAATTCATCAAGGCGATGTAAGGAATGAGGTGGAGAAATTGGTTTACACAAGGCGTTGAAGAGCAGATCAACCCCTGAAGTCAGCAGTGATACTAGCGACTGGTGAAACGGCTAGTACAAGGAGCTGGTTCGGCAAGTGGCTCCAAGTCAGTAAATGGAGATACTGGAAATGATGCTAATGTTGTGTTTCTCTCCATGGAAAAAGAGACATATACGTCCTCATGGCATGCCGTTAATTCCCAAAGTTGCCATGATAGAGGATGTGTTAATGTTAGCAGGTCCACAAGTTTGCACACAGACATTAGTTTGGCATTGATGCAGGGTGTGTGGTGGAAATTCATGTCGATGGCTGATGAACTTCCAGGAAAGCCAAACGTGGAAGTTACACCATAATTTTCAGCAAAGTTGTTTTCGACATGGGCCGAAGTGAAATGCTTGGAATTGGTTTATTCTGAGTGGATATGCTTTTATGGTGAAGCATGATAGCGGAAGCTATGAAGATCTTCATTGAGGTGGAGCTTGGTTGTGGAACCAGTCAAAGTCGCAAGGTGGAGATTGTTGACTTATGCTCCTTTGAGTTTAGTCCCACACCAGTGGGATTTAAGTTAATGAGCATAGGTTTCAAATATAAATAAGAGGCTCAGTCTCTTAATTTAAGTGTACCAGTCAAATGCTTAGATAGTAACTTTTAACTCTAGTTAAATTCCTCTGTTGTCCATTTTTGTAAAATGGGAAGAGGTGTGAGTTAAAGTTTTATTAGTGGGGAAAGCTTTGTAGGTGTGTTTGGGGTGAGGAGAAAAATTGTGTGATTGGAATAATTTTTCACATAGTGGATTTTCTTCTCTGGGTCTGGTGGTTTTTTCTCCTGTTTTGGAGTTTCCACGTAAATTTCTTGTGTTGTTATTATTTCTCTATTTTTCTTGTTATTCCCGCAAATTGTAGATATTAGGGGGTGAATTTGGAAGGTCCAAATTCCCAACATTAGGTTTTCACTTGGTTGGCCCTAATGAATGCTGGCTCGAGGTACGAAGCTAGGACTATTAACATTTTTATTTACCGAAACATCTTCTTGTAAGTAAAGTTCATGTATCAATGTATACTAATATTGATATATAAGGTATATATTTAATGAAATGATATGAATTACAGATAAATAATTTTTATGAGATAAGAGATTTTTTTATTCTCTAAAAAAATTTTATATTTAAAAAAAAATAAATCATCGGTATGCGAATTGGTATAAGAACTTATTTGTACTTAACAAAACTCATAAATTTTTAATTTAAGTAAAAGTTTAATATTTTTATAAAGTCTCACTATAATATTGGTGGATTGTAATAAAAATTAATCTATAATTATTGTCCAAATTTTAAGATGTAGAATAAAAAAAGAGATAGACATATGAAATTTAATTCCACAATATTTATTGAGTATTTAATACTGCTCGAACAATTTACACTAGCAACTATAAATGTTGTGTGGTTTACTTCATGTGTCTCTCTCACACACTAAACTCCAGAGTTTGGTCAATAACTTACGTGCATATGTAGAGCACACATATGTCAAAACTAGATGAAACTACCTAGATTTATTGAAAAAAAAAAAAAGGTGGGGAAAAAAACCAAGACGCCCGAGATGAAGGATGCCAAAAGGGGAAAGGGGAAGACAACTCTCTCGCGAACAACATGGAAGAACAAAAAAAGAAAAAAAGGTGATACAAAAGAGAGAAGAAAAATAAAAGAGACCCATATAAGATACATAACTTGAGAATAAAACCAAGATGATGGAAAAGGATGAATCAGGGAGGGAGAAGTGTAGCAGCTTGAGCAACACAACTTCCACAAAAATCTATAAAACTCTATTCCCAACTTTATTTCTTCACCATTAATAAAAGAATTTCTTAACTTTTTAAGTCCAAATATCTAAACCTAGTCAATTGGTCAACTTACATTGATTTCTCGAAATCAATAGCATCAATCTTTTTGTTTAGACAATTTTCTTTTAGCCAAAATCATTGTGTCCGCCTTTATCTTGCACCTACATGTGAAGAAAAGTACGTCGAGTGATCCTAGTGAGGAGATGTCTTAGTTAGTAATTGTGAGACGGGTGTATTTGGTTAGTGAAGTGATCTCTCAGACTATCTCACTATAATTAATTATTATTTTTTATTTTTTATTACTATTTATTATTTTTTTATTATTATTTACAGATTATTTGAGATCACATCAACATTTAAATATAGTCTTGTTAGTAAACATTATGAGAGTGTAATATCCAAATGATTTAGAGAGTGTGATGGATCTTAACCCTTCAATTGCTTTTCCCATCCAAGATCATAGAGCGGGAAATCTTTTTCAATAGCAACAACTCATTCAAAAGAGAAATGATGCTCTTCCAAATAGGGGATTTCAACAATGTTTTTTTACTTAACGGTTAATAAGTGTTTTTTTAATAATATTATGAATTTTCTTTTTTAAAAATATTTAAAAAATTTTAAAAAAATACATTAAAAGAACTATTGTCGGGATCGGATCCATGTGTGGCTGTAGAGCCACTTGGTTCAAAATTGGCATAACCCTATGTCCCTATCGACTACGACCTCAAAAACATTAGGTGATTGCTAGCCCGCATAATCCATCTACCTCACCATTTATTTAAATTTTGTTCTTGACATGAGAGCTACATGAATCTTTTTAGAAAAAGTGTGGAGCACTGGAAGCTTTGTGACACTCATTGCATGAAAGCTCTTGGCCCTTGGATCGGTTTACCTATCCTAAGGCTATTGAGTGGAAAATCTTCTTCAATTGCATGAACTCTTTCAGAATTGCTAGCTGCATCCTACAACTAAAATGAAACCTTAGGCAAGCAGCCATTTTCACATGAAGACTGTGAACCAAACCACCTTCATGTGAACAATGATCTCTTAGATCATGTAGAACATGAGATTCGGATTATTCCGTTTGTCGAAAACTTGCACTTTTGTGCTTTTTACAGACAAATTATAAACTTATAATAGTGATCTAAAGTACAAAAGGTAAAGACGTAACAATTCCCATGAACCCTGCCATTCTTGTTTCTTTCTTTTTTCTTTATTTTTTTATCAAACCAAAAGTCATGAAATTAAACTGAAAATCTTCTAGGGATAAAGTAGATGAAACTAATTACTTTGGTGCTATCAAAAGGATCATCGAGGTCATGGCCAAGATTATTTTATTTTGTGAATGGTGGTGGCCTTTAGATTTCATTCCTTTCCCACTTCATTCCTACCAATTACCATAACCTGGTCATGGTGAGTACGTAGTTCAACGCCAAAATACCTAAATAAAGAAGTAGTGTGCCTACTTACCCAAGAACCAAAAATTAAAGAAAATTCAAACAGGATATTAAAAAAAAAGATCTGTAAAAAGTTATTCCCAATAGCTATGATTGCCATACTCAAAATGATTTGAAAGCAGAATGGAATTTAGGAGATCATGAAAGCCTTTTCCCGAAGAGATGCCAAGAAAATTAGCCAAAACGAACATTATATTAATATACTTGACGTGGAAGTAGTGGTTATATATCCTTTACTTGTGAGTGAAATGTCTTATAAATTATAATGTTATTCTCTCATTTTCCAATAATATAAACGCATTCAAACAAAAGGTGCGGAAGACGGTGATCGATGGATGCGATATTGAAATGTGGGGACTACTGCAATAAGACCGCATGCCATCAACCATGTGTCATTCAATATTCATTTCAATGTCAAATCTGTGGTTGTTTTCTGGTTTCCAGAAGCTTGCACTGAATATGTACAATAATTTAAAATTATTAAAAAAAAAAACAAAGTAGCTTAGGATCAGCATTCCATGTCACCAAGATTATCTTGAAATATGGACAAAAGATGCCAATAATAATAATAATTGTTGTCGATTGGCTTTTTGAAAAACATAAAAAATAAAAATTAGCATATATATATATATATATTTGCAATTTTCAAAGACTGTTATGCTAAATTTAAAATATAGATTTGATTAATATTATAAATTACAAAATAATTATATTCATAACGTCGTTAAACCAGATGATGAGCCCTTCCAATTCACTGCTTACAGGCGAAAGTATATGTGCCAGAGGGCTTTGAAATAAAAATATTGTAAATTAAGGGATTAATTCTCATCATTAACAGTAAATCGACCTCTCTATTTTCCAATTATATAAACTCTACCGTACACATGAATTTATTATATCCAAGTGATTAGTGATGAATATGAACAATATATTTAGAACTGTATAAATTATTGTTCTAAATATACATAACTTTATGGAAAATACTATTCCCATCTATAAAATTTATCAACAAAACTCACCCATTAAGTTGTTACTTAATGCCTAATGGTTAAATAAGTTTTTTTTTTAATAAATTTGTAATTTTTTTATATTTTTTTAAGATGGGAATTCTCGATGAGAAAAGAATCTTATGTAGCGTCGACCTTTTTCTTTTCCTTTATTCTATGTTCTCATTGATTTCACTGGAGTTTTAATTTTTGTAAAGGTCAAGACTGTTCCAAGGGGGCATACGTTGGTCTACCAATAATTATGTTATCCCATGGGTTTTGAGTTCAATGTGATTCGTTATGTTTCGTTAAGTAGACGTTTCGTTTGTTTTTAGACATTAGATGAAATAAATTAAGATTAAAATTAAATATAATTATGTAATTTATGATTGTAAATATAATTTATCTTTGATGGACAAATACCATGTTATCATTGGTTGTTACGTGACAAATACGATACATAAGTTGCGGAGATCATATTGATAACTCTGCCAATCCCAAGAGTCAAATAATAGTTTTTGAAATAAGAAAATAACAAAAAGTTTAGTCACGTGTTGGATAAATTAAAGTGAACGTATTGAATATTATAATTCAACCGCAAATGCCTTTGTTGGCAGACTCGGCAGGTCACAGACTCACGGGTACATGTTTCTTGAAACAAAGATAGGAAGAATTTTAATAAAATATTATTTTTTAATATTATTATTATTTTAAGATTTACAAAAATTAAATTATTTATTATATTTTATATGTAAATTTTAACAAATTATAATAATTTAGAACATCCTCGTTGATTTAGCTAAATTCATCTTTAAATTTTGTCAATATCAACACTTCTTTATATTTACTTATTCTATCTATGGGGGTACAAGAAACAGTGGAACTGGCCGTAACTGACTCAGACCGGCCGCCGGAGGCCGGAATTGGTCGAAACTACCAAGGAACAAGTCTGCGGGCGGCAGAGTTTTAGCAAAACCGACTATCGTCGATTCGGTAGCGGTTTGAGGCCGGCTCAAACAGTTGAACCGGCCGATGTAATAATACCTTTTTTTTAAAATTATATTAACATGAAACGACACCCGTCGTTTTACTCCTATATTTGTTTTCCACACAGATTAAACGACGACGTTTGTTATTAAACCAAGCAACGTCGTTTTGTCTATAAGGTGCAAAAAAAAATTAGAACGGCGTCGTTTGAAATTAAACCAAACGGCGCCGTTTAGATACTATATAGTCATCTTCTTCCCCGTTTCTTCGTTTCTAACCCTCTCTCTCTCCTCTGCAACTCTCTCTCTCTACTCTCTCAGACGAAAGACGTTGCCAGGGGGAAACTGAGAACCGACCGTGAACCGCCGGAGTCAATATGGCTAGTTGTTCTCCTCCTCGTCGACCGGTTACGGTCAGTTGCTTCACCGTTTTCCCTCTCGTTAGTTAGCGGCGATTTTGCCCAAAAACCGCGCCAAATGAGTCGATTTTCACCCTTAATTCTATCTAAATTTAATTCCCACATTGAACTAGTCATTTATTCTCTATATAATAATAAAATATTATTAAATTAATGTTTTTTAAAAAAAATTTATTTTTGTCACATTTTATAATTCTACTAATTTAATATTATTAATAATTATATTATAATTAAAATTAATATTAAAAAAACATATTTTCAAATGTCATTTAATTCTTTAAAATTAAAGTGTAAAATATTTTAATATTTTAATTGGTGAAATGTAAATGTAGAAATGAAAATCTAGGATTGAGAAAGTAATATTTTAATTTTTTTTCAATGAAAATGGTCTTCCATCTTTAGCAAATGACTGTAGCAAAAAATGTAAAATATTTTAGATTTGCCCAATCCAATATAGGTCTTTTTTACACAAATAATTCAAATTTTAGCCAACATCCAAGCCAATGAGGGTGCTCTAAATGAGATGAATTGAAAGGTCTTTTGTATCCAAACCCAGCCAAAAGAAGAGAAAATGCAACATCAAGAAGCCATTGTAATATATATATATATATATATATTTATTTATTTATTTATTTAGAGAAATGATAGTTACAGTTTAAGTACTCAAGTGTCGTGTAATCACTTTGAAAAAAATGAATAAATACGAAACTCACATAAAAAGAAATTAAATTTTTAATAATACATTATTCTTTTTCAAAGTGCCTATATCGCGTTTGCGCATTCCATGACTATATGGCATTGTTCATATATTAATTAAAAGATGCAATGACCTATCCAGAATTTGTCCCCTTTCGCCGGGTATCCCCTCATGGCTTGTATCAACATTGCAACAATAATTTTCCATACTAACTAAACATATCAGATCAGTTTTCATTTAATTCCTTCAAAGTGACATTCCACAAAAGATTGAATAAGATAAGCAGTTGTTCCAGTAAAATTAATGAGGAAGTTGAAAGAATCCGTCTGTGAGGCAGGAAAAGAAAAAAAAAAATGGCAGATTGAACCAATCGAATGCGACAAATGCAACAGAACAAATCTTTGATGATCATTAGACGTTAACAGATTGATTAAGGGAGTATACATATCTAATCTATCCAAGGTGGTGAAAAGTCATGCCTCAGCCTGGAGTGTTAATGCCTGCTTCCAAAAGGGTTTTCATAGCACATGAGATCGGTTATCCTTTTTTACAAGTTGGAGCAAAATTGAATATCTACATCAGAGAAAATTACAAACATTGAAAGTCTGTTACAGCATTTTCAGCCAACAGTGTTAAAATGGAAAAACTTCCGTTTATAATATGCAGTACCAGAACATTATGAATGCAGCAATGCCACTAAGGATACACAGCCTGTCTAACCTGCTTTCATTTCTGATCTTCTCCTCTTTTAACTCGCTCTGCACTTTTGAGTATAAATGACAAGACTCTAGAACTTCACTGTAATTTTTGCTCCTACGGCAGCTTAGTGCTTCTTTCAGGATAAGCAAACTGTTCCTTCCATTAACATGGGCACCTTCCATGTCTTCCAACTGCATGCTTAGCTCAGTTAACTTGAGAGTTGTCTGAACGCCATCTCCCTCAGTATGGGTCACCCTGAATTTCATACTAAGGATGCATTCCACAACTTGACATGGAAGAATGTCTTTGGCAGGAAGGACAGATCCAAAGCGTAACACAAAATCCTTGTCTGTTGGCCAATGCCTTTGTCCACCAAGAGGGCTCCAGCTAGCAAGATTAGCAGCTTGATTTATTTTACTGTTCACAACAATCCAGCTAAGCCGGAGTCCATCACGAAGCTCCCGCCATAGCTTTCCATCTTTCCTTTCTCTTTCAATAGATGCAATTCGTGGCAGACCATCAGAAACAGAAAGTTTAACCTCACCATCATTCTCATCATATCTATCTGCATAGTTTAGAAGATCAATCCGAAATGGGCAATTGTAAAACCAACCATCAAAGCCATTTGCATTTGGAATGCCCCAAAGAACTTTTGAGCAAATTATTTTATCTTTGTAGCTGATATCCACAAGGGAAACAAAATCTGAGGGCAAAACACTTTCAAATTCATCTGTGTCACCATAGTATTCAGCCTCAGTCCATTCTTCAGGGTACTCAGGATAGTTGATCCATTGGTTCTCAGAGACTTCCTTGTTCACAATAAGGGGAAAACAATCTGCATAGAACTTTCTGAATCCACCGATGGAAGATATTAAACTTTTAACATCTTCCCTATTGGTTGAAGGCCACATAGAAGAACACACATTTTCCCATAATTTTTCTTCTTTTGATATAGAACAGAATGCTGCACAAGCACAGGCTGCACTTGCCAAAGTTTGACCATCAAGACGCCTTAATATATCATAGCAGAGATCACTGCTCAATGATGCCATACTCTCTACAGGTGCAAATGACACAGCCATAGACCTCTGATCATCAGAGGAACAAGTTAAAAGATAGAATACAAGTTCAATTGATAATAACAAGGTAAGAGAGATGTCATGTTTCAAGGCATTTGCAATATGGTTTGACATCACCATCACCTTTTTTTCAGCGAAAAATCCAACATATAAACTCTCTTAAAATGTATCACTTGCACAGGGCCTTTATTTTCTCTTGGTACACAAGTTAATTAATAACAATAAACTAACAATAATAACAATTCTTCCCCCTAAAAGTTTCAAATAATAACAATAAACTAACAATAATAAGGATAA
Organism: Carya cathayensis; assembly: GCA_011037825.1. Lineage (NCBI taxonomy): Eukaryota > Viridiplantae > Streptophyta > Magnoliopsida > Fagales > Juglandaceae > Carya > Carya cathayensis. The sequence goes on from QGSO01000556.1 coordinate 125,174, forward strand.
TAACGGCAATAAGCAGAAGGCCTGTTGAGGTATTCTATGTTCAAGAACATATTTCTCAATTACTCCACATTCCATACCATCAAGCATGGCCGGTCTTAAAACTGACAATTTATTTTCAGATACAGTATTTTCCTCCTACATACCATATTAGTTAATTGTCATTTTCCTGCATAATAGCAAGTTAAGACCAGTATGTAAAGGTATTTAATTTTTATCTAGAAAATCAACCAACTTTGGTTTAATTTGAATAGAGGATTTTAATATTTTGAGCATCAATGCACAATATTCAGTAAAGTGCCACAATTTAATTTTAAATCCTTTTACAACCTACTCCAATATATAGCTTCTAAGCAACATTGATAACAGTACACCTGAACCTCCTACAATTTCCAGTTTGACCTGGATTTGGGTCAAAATGGACTTAATTGGCTTTTACAATGAGACTGGATCCAAAAATCTGAAAGAAGTTGGATACAGAAAGATTCAGTAGTAACATAGTTGGGCAAAGTTTTACAAGATCCGATAAGATATTTGGTTATATTTAAACAGAGACTAGTAGGAAACTTCTCCTAAACTAAAAACTGGCATGAGTATTGAGGACAAGGCACTTGTTTCTGCTACCTCCGATGGTGTCATTGGAAGACTAAAGAAAGGAATTTCCTTTATTTAACTGAAAAAGTGTAAATCATAAGATTGCATTCATTTTTGTGAAGAAAGTTGAACACAACTGCTAATTTTGTGATTGTAAACTACCTGTAGTTTATCTACATGAAAACAAAAGCTCAGATATGATAAATATATCTGTCTAGATTAAAAAATTATAATACACCATATGACTGTGTTCATGTATCTACATTTCGAAAGTATCACAAGTACAAGTTAAAACCCCAACTAGTAACCAAAACAAGCGCAAGTCTGCAAATCTTTTCTTTTTCATTTTCACAAGACACATTTTAGCTTCAACAAAAGTTTAAAACTCAAAACATTTGTATTAGCATGCAAACCTGGGCTAAGACTAAGTATTGCACTAGATGCTTAGAAAGCCCTCGTAAAATTTTTGAGAATTGCTACAGACACAAAGAGATTACACAAAAATAAACCCACAAATTGGCGTGGCTTCACGTGATGCATTAGATCTACTTTACATTAAAAATAACTTTACAATCTGACGTACTGCATTAAGTCACATCAGTTTGTAGATTTATTTTTGTGTAATTCCTTTATGGTTAAAGTATTTCTCAAAATTTTTTTATCGGAGAAAGCCCTCATAAAATTTCCCAAACACATTTATCAAAAAGAGTAAAACAATAGAATAGCTGTGCTATAAGTGATTTAAGTATTAGAAGCAACTAAGTTAAATGCTTGATGAATTGTTTTTCCAGAAGATCAAGAATACTTCCAAAAAAATGGCACCAATACTTGGGGACTTCTTTATAAGTCGGTATTAAAATTTTGTGTATGGCATTTTACATGCATCAGGAAGCAGTCAGAGATACACGGTTATTACATTCTGATTCAAAGAAGAAATGTTCCCAACGTCGATACCAAGAAAAATCTACTAGAAACCCATCTAAGAGATCAAGCCTCAGTCCATAATGCCTCGTTTCAGTTCCTCACTTCGCTAGTCTATGAGGTGCCTCTCTCTCTCTCTCTCTCTCTCTCTCAGTGGTTGGTTCTACCATGTGAATGAATTGAATTAGGTATGCTGTATTTGTAAAATTCTCCCAGTGGCAATTGTTTTCTTTTTGTTCTTGAATTAATAACTTGAAATCGCATTTCTTTGAGGTTTTTGTTTTTGTAAAATCTGAATGCTCATATTCAGTAAAAAAACAGACAGCAAAAGAGGAAGAAGAGTAATTTGGAAAGTCCAGGTAGCAAGCATTTGTTATGTTGCTGCCATATCCCATTACAATTAGCCGCAACACCCCCCCCCCCCCCCCCCCCCCCNCGGGGGTCTCAAATCATATGATCTTCCATAGAGATGTGTAGTTCTCCTTTGAGATGAATTGCGTTTGTATTTGTATTTTTTTCCTCTTTAAAGGATGAATGCCTAGTTTACTTGCTAGGTTATTCTTTGGATGTTGGTTTTTTGTCGCAGAACAAAAGCTGTCAGCTTCTAAATTGGCCCCCCTTTTTTATTGTTTTAGAATTTGTTTCCATTTCTTGCACGGTTTTATTATCTAATACATCATATCGTTATTTATAGTTTTGTCAAGAATAAATACTATGCAATTCACTTGGGAAGACCCAGAGGAGGGAAACGGAGAAGAGTTGGGGAGGAATTTAAGGGAAGGACGAAGATCTAGCGAATCCTTTGGGATATTGATTGACTAGATCATGAAAATCGTATGGAGGGTTGGGTTTGTCCGTTAGTTTAAGGGTCACTAGCGACTGGTCTCAGAAGCTTTGTTCTCGGGTGCTGTGCTCTGTTTTGTCTGTACCTTCGCTCGCCACGGAGCTACAGCTAGACATGGTGACTTCGCTTTTCCCATCTTTGCTTCCCCGTCTCCAGTGATCTTTTCTGCTGTGATATTTCATCCACCACACAAGTCTCACCACGTCATCAGATACAGGTCATTGTGTCACCCAACTTGTCTAGATATTTCTGGTACCTTTTTAAATTTTTTTTTTTTTTTGCTTCTTAAATCGGCATATTAAATTGCATTTTCCTTTCGGGGTTATATTTCAAATTTTTAATGAACAGTGAAAATTGAAAAACATTAACGATATAGTAGAGAGATAACTGTAAATTGAGTAATGTTTCGTGGAGTTTGTAAGTATTGTGTAGTTGTTTTAAAAAAAAATAAAGTCTGTTATTAAAAAATTATTTATTTTACGTGAGTTTCATATTTATTTACTTTTTTAAAAAAAATTAATGTTATACTCTATACTCTCATCCTATTTTTATTTTATTATATAAGATACGACATATTTATCATTATTAAATGATAAAGAATTATCTAATAAAAAATCATATAATAGTTATAAATATGTCAAATCTTATATAGTAGGATAAGAAAGATGCAGTGTGGTATATAAAATTTTCTTTTCAAATGATTACATGACACTTATGCACTTACGATTGTAACTATCATTTTTCTTTTCTAAACATTATTAAAATTCTCTTAAGAACTGATACAAATAAGCAAGAGACAATTGATCATGTTTATATGTATTGAGATATTTCTAATGATATAAGAAATGATTTTTTTTTTTTTAATCTCAAATTGATATATGCTACTTTAAATATTATATTCAATTTAAATAATCAAAGTAACAAAATAAAAAAATAAAAGCTTAAAGCTGGTGCTCAACCGCATCTACCCATCTCTCATGATGCATCCACCAGTCTTTCCCTGAGTTTGGGTAGGCTTGGGAAACCTAAATAAACTGGAAGCAAGATAGGTTTGGAAAAGGGTATTTATTATTTAAGAAAGTTGACCTTAGGTCATTGTCTCTGAGGACTCTTTTTTATTACTACTATTGTTATGGGTACAAAGTCCCATTCCTTTCTTTCGGGTGTTCAAAGATAAAAGATGAATATAGTTTACATTTAATTAATATATAATTTATTATTTTTATGATTTTATTTAAATATACACATATTCTAATATTAAGATAAAAATATAAAAATGACAAATCGATTAAGGAAATATTTGTGCCGTAAGATTTTCATGTAGGATTTCTCTTTTGTTAAAATGGCAAGAGCAATGCCTTCCCACTTTGTAGATATTTTGCCAACTATGAGCCAGCAATTTCTTGCCTAACATTCCCCATTTCACCATTTCTTTCCTTTGTTCATAAAATCATAGGATGGATTCATCCACAACCTCTTTATTCTTTTGGCTTTGTTAGGTCATGAACTTGGAGGGGGGGCGTTGATGCTAATCATTGTTGATACCAATTTCAGGTGATTTTTTGGACACCAAATGAATGAGATGTTGTTTCAGCACATTGTTTCTATCATCACCAATTGTCTATATTATAAGAAAAAATATATTCATCATTTTATACTGTGACATTAGATGATAGATTCACATGTGAAATATAATAAATAGATTCTCATTATCTACAACCACATCATGAGATGATGAGTAACATTACTCTTTTTTAAGAGAAAAATAAGTGAGAAAAGTTATTTTTATTAAAAATGAAAAAAAAAAATTGTGGGGAGCTCTCAAAGAAAGTAGATGAGAGACTCCAGGTGTTTTTCATTAAAAGATAAGGTTAAGTAATTTTTAATTATTGTTGTAGTTTGTCTTGAAATCAATTACTTCCAATATATTTGGATTGAATATGATGTTAATCAAAGCGGTCCATTCACCTGAATTCTACTAGTGGACCATTACTTCACATGTCAATGAGTGCGCCATGTGTTTTAGATTAAAAATAACATGGGTGATCATCTAAACACCTAAAATCTTACTGAAAAGGGAGAAATAAAAAACTTATATATATATATATATATAACAAAAAAATACAGGTCTAAAAATCTTAGGTAACAAAAAACGTTAGTCTCACTAATAAAAAAATAACGGATTAATGAATTATGCCAAATCAGCATCTTCAATGGTTTGATAACGGATTTTTAACATACCGACTAGTTTGATTAATTTTTATAAACATGAAAGAGTAATATTACGTAAAGTTTCAAATAAACAAGTCTCGTATAAGTTTTTGTTAAAAAACTAATCTCATTAATAAAAAATAATTATTTTATAAATTTTAAAGATAAGATCTACCTTTTTATAAAGATTTATATTTAAGACTTGTGCCAATTATTTCAATACGAAATAACTTTAGGTATCATTATGAAATAGCTTAAGAATAGGTATCGATATGGTATAGTACCCTCGAAAGATACGAATTGTAGGTTGTTAGGGCCATTGTAATTTGTACTGCAAGCGTAAGGGAGTAATTATAAAGGTTGCTGGTCTGCTGGCTGGTGGACCGGAAAGTTTACTAGTTGAAAAAGGACATGTCAAGGCTTGCTGGCCTGCTGCTCAGGTACCTTATTCCTCCTCCTTCCCCCACCCCCACCCCCTCATAATTGTCATGATTTAAGGTGGATTCTGATTCATGAAACAAATATTTTTTTTGTTTGTTTGCTTGCTTGCTTAGGAAAGGGAAATATTTTAGTTATAAATGATTTCCCAAGAATAAAATCTATAAACTAATGTAATTAGACATATTAAATTGTAAAGTTACATTTTTTTTTCTATCTAATAGATCCTATAAAACCATATTTTTTTTTTGAGAAAAAGATCATATAAAACCATATCCGAGTTTACTTTTATAAAATCCGAGAAATATTGACACCCCATAGCTCAATTATATTATATCTGTAGTGAGACTTAAAACCTTTGTTCATGTCAAAAACCTAGCAAGAATAAATGCAAATTGATTAATATTTTAGCTGGTTGGGGGTGGGGTGGGGTGGTCTAGTCTAAATCACGTGGAATTGTTACAAGAAACCCATTGCCGATACCCACATCAATTATTGCTGGTTGGTTGCTGATTGTATATAACCCCCCAAGTCTCCATCATTAAAAATGCTCTGACCCTCTTTCTCTTGCCTTTTAACCTCAAGATATCTATTTGGAAAATGTCCCTTACCTTTGTTCCATCCTTGGGTTTTGTTTATATTTTATTCGAATCAAAAGCTATATAGATAACCCATTTTTTTGAACCAAGGAAAGGTGCAAAACCTATCATTTCCAGAAATCAAATGAGATACAGAAGAAATTACTTCTTTTCCAGAATGAATATCATCATATTAAATAAGCTAAATTGCCAGAGACAGCACAAATTTCATTGTCACCATTTACTACCAAACAAACAATAATATCTAGCAAAATTCCAACCACTCCAGTTCGAAATAATTGTTGGATTTAAAGAATTTCCGTAGAGGAAGAAATATATCATAAATAAAAAAAGGTATTGATCCTAGTTCAAGAATGACTACAGTTTACTACACTAAATACACTTTCTTCACTTAGAATCCGTCTAAAACCTAACATCAAAAGTTGATCATACAGCTACAGGACGAAAAGAAATGTTTTCCCAACCTATTATTAATAATATTATTTTAAAATCACATTTCGTTTAAAAATAATTCAAATTTTGTTTTTTATTTTTATATTCATGGCTGTCCGGACCAGCTTTCGTGCACTTCAACTTTCACGGGATTTTGAAGTTAACAGGCAGTCAAACCTATAGTGATATGAGGAGACTATTGGCAAGCAGAACACAAACCTATCCAACTGAGCTACCCTCAGGTAAAAAAAAAAAATCAAATAAATTAAACGAAAACGAAAACATCAATTGAAACACGAAGTTTCAGCTTTGATTGACCATTTTTCCATTATAAAATCTCCATAATAGTATAATACACTTTCAAAACCGATCCCCAACTCAGTTTAACATAATACATGACAAGCGAAGTGCTTCAATTTATTAACACGGAATAAGATTCTCACCAATTTCGATCCTCACTTGTCATCGGCGGCGGTCTCTTCGTCGTCGGGATCGTGAGTCGGGTCAGACTTGCCCATGGCGGCCCGAGCCTTGTCGAGTAAGGGCCCGAAGGCGAGCTCGATGGCCAGCCACCCGAACGCTAGGGCTCCGAATACCACCAACGCTTGCTTCGTATCCTTTGATTTCCCCATCTTCCTTCTTCAAAGCTTTGACGAACGGTCCGATCGATTTTACGTATATAAAAAGGATAATGATAGCGTATTACCACCCCTTCTATAGTGTTTGAAATTTTTATTTTTTTATTATTAGTTTTAAATATTTTTGAATATCTTTAATTATTAAAAAAATTAAAAAAAGGTAATAATCAATTTTTTAATTATTAAATAAAAATAAATAAGAAGAAGGTATTAAGCCTATCATTATTCATATAAAAATTATAATTTCTAGTAAAAGTGTTTCGGTTTTTTTTTTTTTTTGTGCAAACTGAGTGCATGTTTATAATTGCAGTGAAAAATATAGTTTATAATTTTAGAACTTATAGTTTATAATTTAAGTAATAAGTTCTACTATTAAAAAGTTATTTACTATTTGATAACTATATATTTGAACTATTTTCAAATATATTACATTTATTTGGAAACAAATTAAAAAAATACTTTTTGAGATAAAAATGACGATTATTTGAATTTTTAAAAATTATAATCATATCCTTGAAAGTTTAAAAATTATAATTATCTTAAAGTTATATGAATATTTTCGTACATTGATAATCTTTTTAAAATTCGAATTATGTTCTGCATTATCCAGAAAAGTACGTGATGTTTTTCCTCAAACGTACTTTTTAATTTATTTGAGATTAAGTGCATGTTTGTAATTGTGGTGGAAAATATTGCTTTTAACTTAAGTCTTATAGATTAGAACTTAACGTAAGCTCTACTATTAAAAAGCTATTTATTGTTTGGGATTCATTTGTCTAAAACACTTTCAAACATATTAGATTTGTTTGGAAACAAATTCAAAAAACACTTTTTGAGATAGAAATTACATAAAATGACATATACTTGATAAAAATCAAATATTATAATAAAATAATAACAAAAATAGTCTAATAGATTTTTCAATAATTATAATAAAAAAGAAAATCTCTTCAACGATAGATAAGTGATAGGAGAATAATGAAAAATATTGATAAGCAAAGTCTCGAGTAGATTATATGATAATAATGAAAAATATAGATTGACAAAATTGTCATTGTGTTAAAATGATGAGAACCATTTTGTAATGTACATAGCAAGGTAAAATAGGGACTACTTTTCTTAAAGTGCTTCCTACAAAAAGCATCACTTTGATGCTTTTATTGAAACGTAATTTATTTATTTATTTATTTTATAAGTACTTTGATGTAAAACTACCAAATGAGCAAATTTGTCATTTAAGTACTTTAGACCGTTCTACTGCACATTTTAGACCTCCCACCACCATCTCAAATAGGCCCTAAAAGTAAATTAATATGTAACACTCAAACGACTTAATTTTTTCATTAAAGAACATTTAAGAATATTTAAATACTTTTTAATACTCATACTGCAACGTTAAAAAAGCCTTGAGTCTTCAGATGATACACGGACACATGGAAAGCATGTCGGACCGTAACAGTGTCGTGTAACTTCTTGATCTACGTTCAATCAAAACTAGGGGTGTACAAGAATTGACCAAATCGGCTGTGAACCAATCAGACCGACTGCCGGAGCATGGAACCAGCCAGAATCGGCAAAGAACCAATTGGCGGGTGAAAGGAAGTGAAAGAAAATCGACATCGATGGTTCGACACCAGTTTGAACCCTTGGGAAACTGCTGAACCGACCGATCTGGTCTATTTATATATATTTTTTGAAATATATGTATATAAAATGACTTCTTTTAGGGCCTGAATGTTAAAAAAAATATAATAGAACGACACCGTTTCAAAATGAGTTAATAACCCCTCCCCCCACCCCTCCTTTTCTTTCACGCGTCATCTTTTTCCTCTTTGTAACCTCCTTCTTCTTCCATGGCAGAAGACTGCATGACTCTTTTTCATTCTTCCTCAGTTCGTCCTTCTTCACAGAAGATGCCGACGATAGACCGATGACCGCATCGACACATATTGAGATCGATATGATCGGTTTTTTCTCTCCAAATCCTTGATTTCGGCCGGTTTAATAGGCTTATGGCAGAGGTCAGTGGTGTCTCGGTTTGGCGCCGAAACCAACGCCGATCTTATCGATATACAACCCTAATCAAAACTCAAAAGAGATGCAACTTCCACCCTTCCGTATGCCAAATTTAGGACCGGTTTGGTCATTTCAATTTATTTTATTTAATTATTTGAATAACACATGGCATTTGATAGATTAAAGTATTGTTTTGATCGTAAATTGAAATGAATTAAAAATTAAATAAGATATAATGTTTTTAATAATATTATTATTTTAAAATTAAAAAAAATTAAATTATTTATTATATTTTGTGTACAAATTTAAAAACATTATTCATTTAAGGACAATGCTACATTCACTTTCTCCACTAAAGTATAATAAATTTTGATTTATCACATTACAACTAGATTAGATACCGAACTTGTAATTTTTTTAATTTTGAAAAATTATACTTTCACATTACATACTATTATGTGATTTATCAATTATCATTTTTGTCCTTCTATTCAAACACACCTCAATATATGTAGATTTAAATAGAAAGAAAAAAAAATAACAAATCACATATTAATGTGTAATGTAGCCTGTAGAAGATAATAAATAGAATTTGATTTGTTCTTTTTTTTTTTTTCAAACATTTAGCATTTTCTTTTTTTAAATCCCTTAAAACATTTTTTTAAAAATAAAAAATCATTAAAATACATTTCCTTAATCATTAAGTTAAAAAAAAAAATACGACTTTGGTGAAAACAATGAAATAGTGCAGTATGAATCAGCTTCAGTAAAAATAAAAAATAATTATCAAGCCGTGCATAAAGCACACCATTCACATCACATAAATAGTAAAATTTGATTTATAAAATTTAAAATTCTCTCTCAAATTAGATTATCTCATCTAAACAATGTATGGTGTAAAAACCTCATGATAGCAATACTCAACCATATTTTGGGTCTAGAAGAGGAATTAAAAGAAATTATACTTAATAGTATAGAAATACGCAGTAGAAGTCTATGATAATCCTAGACAGTGCACTACTTATGTGGCCCAAACAAATCAGGCTCATGTGATTCTCCCATTAAGTAGAAAAGAGATTACGAGACTCTAGATCATACTACTGCCTACTACTGGTTGGCCAGCACCGTAAATGAGACTTTTCCTGAGATGATCAATTTCAACTTCTCTAATAGAGCCCTATTTAAGAAAATACCACACAAACACAAACTCAAAATACAAGCTCCGTGCAACAAAGGTGTTTACATAAGCAGGCGCCACAAAATTGAAATCAGTGCAGCATGACTTAGCGGCCACGTCCGCGCCCACGTCCACGTCCGCGGCCACGTCCACGTCCCAAAGGCTTCCCTGAAAAAGCTCACCACATGCCCCCAAAGTGTAAACAAAGAAACATCAACATGAATTGAATTGAATTGAAGTTGGGTATAATTGCAATACCAGCAGTTGGCTTCTTGGGCTTGACCCTAGGTGCCTCTTCAACCAGCAAAGTCTCAAGATTCAAGCTGTCAGGAAGGATATAATATCGTATATTGTTACCCCTTACGCTTAGATGATCCAGAGTCACTGGATTTTTTCCCTTCAATGTAAGTTTCACCGTCTTCAGGTGTGTATTCATGCTGATATCCACACCTGCATCCACCAAGTGAATAAGGAAACTGCAACACTATTGTAATGAAACAACGCAACTCTGCCTAGCTTGAAAAAACAAAAGCAAAATCGCAGCTAAAGAAAATTCTAATACTAGCAACAACGTGTGCCTATCTCCTTAAAGATCAAATAGAAATACATATTGCAAATTCATGCATTTTGAAATTTTAAACTTAAAAAGGAAAGACAAATTCATACAACAATGTGTGCCTGTCTCCTTGAACTCTGCAGAGCTTGAAAAAAAACAAAAGCAAATTCACACAATTTGAAGCAAATACATGCAACAGCAGCAGATTTGTAATGTAATAAGCAATATACGTGTACAATAAGATTCATTCAAATAGATAAAAATTCACTGAGAATCTTATTAACTAATGTGCTATAAATGAAAAGTTTCCTATTTGCTGTCCAAAGAGTGAAGATTTTTGAAGCAGTACTTCTGCTTCATAAAGATGAAATTTAGTCTATGTTTACCAGCTTAAAATCAAGAGAACTCATAACTAGAAGACATATAGGATCAAGAGTTGGCAATATTACATTTCAGAGAGATATATATATATATATATATGTGGTCAACAACCTATAAGGACAAAAGTCTGGGGGTTGAAAATACACATATCCAAGTCTCCAACAGGAGGGACTTTTCCCGAGGCGCTTTCGTTTTTAAGGCAGAAGCTACCCACATCTTATTTGGTAAACCAAAGGGGCTTCAGTTCATTGTCAATTTTGTGAATCAGCTTTTCTTGTGCATTTTTGGGCAGCTCTTAGAAGCAAGCAGTTGAGCTTCACATATTAATAAGAAACTGTAGCACTTCCCAAAGGGCCCTAAAAGATCCATCCCTCACCATATACAATTCAGGCAGACTACCGTCCCAACATTTTTTTTTATAAGCACAATGCCTTCCTCGCATTGTCTTTGCATGAAATACAAAAATTGATGAAAAAATTATTGTTGTTCTTGATCTTCTTTCAACTGTAAAACAAATAATCCTCTCTACAAAGCAGGCAGGCCCTGTACAAAGCACTGAAATTTCTCCAACCTTTCTGTTTGTGTGCATTGTGCACATGTCAAAAATAGCAATTTCACATATAACGATCCTACACTTTGAAACTTCATATACTATTTTTTTTTAAACATTTTCATCTCCTATTTGTAAACTAAACATGTTGCCTAATCCATCGAGAGAGAGAGAGAGAGAGAGAGAGAGAGAGAGAGAGAGAGAGAGAGAGAACTAATAATAACTGTTCCTAGTGGCAATGGCAAGAATACATTTTATGATAAGATCCTTCAAATCCTGGTGAAGGTAGAGTCAATTTGGTAGACAATAGTCTACAACTGGTGCTGGGGAAGCACGACGACACAACCTTATAATAGAAACAGGACTTAAAGACCAGGTCCTTTAATATCAGAGTTAAGAATCCTCCTTACCACTTTGCCTTGCAATTGTATAAGGCACCCAAAATCTAAGACGCCACATGCAACCCAATTTGATAACTTGTACTGTCCATGTTATCAAATTTGTCTCCAAATAGAATTTCAGAGGCAATTATATATTTATACTATCAAGAAAAATGAAATCCTACAGTTTTGTCCATCTCAATACTACCTTGCTTACCCCTCATAATATTTTGAGATACAAGATATTATGAGTCCACTGGAAATTTTCTGAAACGAATCCCAATTCTGATCAAATTGATTCATTTGCATTAGGAAGGCACTTAGTAAATAGAAAAGGATAAAATGCGTTGAGGATCATTCTCTTTTCATAAGATGTATTGAAGACCATTGTGGGTTAGAATACAAAAACAAGCTCTTCATTAAGCATTAGGTTGGACACTCAAACGCTCAACCATTTTGAAGTCAATTGTTAAACCATGATATGCTTAGTTCACATTGATGCAGTTCTTGCTTTCAGATGGTACCCTGATAAGATGGAGCATGACCGAGCACCCAGGAATAAGAAATACATATTCCCACTGAAACACTAGTACAATCAGGAATATGCAAATCCCCTGGGGCTTTCCACCTCCTTTCGAGATGACCCCTTCTACCTGATTTCCCTTCAAAAAACTTTGAATTTTTGCTATTTATCACTCTGAAACAAAAAACACCAATGAGTCAGCCCCATTAAAAGTTCTAAAATTCGTTTTATTGAGTAATACAGAGGGAATGCTCAAGCTATAACGGCACAAGTTCTTGAAATTCCAAATACAAATTCCTTCTAGAGGCACTGAGAGAACATCCTAACCTCAACCTTACCAGAAGGTAAGATAATTGTTTTTTTTTTTTTTTTGGCAAATAGTAATTTTATTGATGACAGAATGTAGGCATGCACCTAGTAAACGGAACATATACAAGATCAATGCCTAGTCACGACTGGGGAGACAAGGAAGTCATGAATATTCATGTCATTGAAGTCTATTACAATCGACTGATAGAATAAAGTATTAAAGATAAACATTCTAAGCTCGTCCATTGACCGCTCGCGATCTTAAAAGCTTTTGTCATTTCTTAACTTACCAAGGTAAGATAATCTTACAGTGTAAACCTCCACCAAAAGCTAAGTTCCTATGTCTCCTCCCTGGTTCCCTTAATGAAGACATGGGAAACATAATTTTGACCAGAAGAAGAATAAAATAACTAAAAGGAGCAACCAACAAGATTAAATTAGCACTTATTTTGTTCTCCGTGTCATAAATTAAATCCAAGAATTTCCATTGATATTTCACAAAAATATCAAGTTAAAATCTAAAGGAAATCCGAAGGTTTGCAGTCTTTATTTGTACTTGAAATAGGAAAAATAAAAAAAATGGGTAAAAATTACACTTGAGCTTCAATCCGCTAAAAGAACGTCCTTGCAATCTATTTGACCCAATTTGTTGCTTCCAAACACAAAGCTTAAATCAGAGATATACCGCAGAAGTGAAAATATAACCACCAACTACTACGTCTAATTTTTTGTCGAGGAAGCGTAGATATAATATTACCGTAAAACGAAGCAAATACACAGAATTCTGAGGTAAAATGCCAAATAATGAGCATCCAAGATTCACAAAAGCGAATAATCGATTACCAAGGGTTTAACATAAACCCTAAGTATATTAAAACCTGTACTTAAACAAGAGAAAGGTCAGAACTAGGGAGACCTGTTATAGTTCCGTGAACAATGGTGCCATTTTTCAGCTCAATTGAAACGGTCTCGTTGTTCAGCTTCATCAAAAATCTGCTCCATTTTCAAATTAGATTTTCATACATTAAAGAAGAAATAAAACCAGTAATAAGAAGAGCATTCACAAATATATTAGCATAGGGAGGTAAGAAACTGAAGAGAGAGTTTATGGACCTGACGAGCTTCATTGTGGGCAGGCAAGGAAGACCAAAGGCTTGGGGCTGGAAGAGACGCGAAACTCCAGAGACAGAGTGAGCGACTTTTTTAAGTTAGGGCTCGGGTTGGCTCGCGCTGAACCAAAGCGTTTTCTGTGGTTCTTGAAACGACGACGTAGCTCGGGTGTAAGTTTTCTTGGACACCCTGCACTTTGAGGTATTTACTTGGATCTCCCGCGCGTTCCGCAATTATTCAAAAGTTTGCATTTCTCGAGTTTTTAATTTATCACGTTTGTCAATTTTTTGTTAAGTTAAAATTTAATAAATTTTTTAAACACTTTCTCCATATTTTGTTAACTGTTCTGATCCCAAGCTTGCCACGTCACACATGAGTTATAGTATAATTTTGACGAGAAATAATATTTGTAGTCAAGGAGTATATAAGTGCTGTTCAATCTTTTTAAAAAAGTGAGTAAATAATATTGGACCTACATAAAAAAAAATTTAATTTTTTAATAACAAACCCCACTCTTTTTCAAAGCGATTATGCAATATTAGTGTATTCTACGACTATATATAATATTACTCAATTTTGATACATTTAAAAAAATAAAGAGTTAAAAATTAATGAACAAAGATGGAATTATTCTTTGGGAGGTGTTAGAAACTGAATGAGTGAGACTCCTTGTTTTACACCCAGTAATAGACACATGACACATAGGGATTATAGCAAAATGAGTAATAGGATTGCATGTAGGCTATTCCTCACAAAATCATCTTCTTCTCTCTCTCTCTCCCTCCCTCCCCTTTGAAGGTGGGTATCTTAGCCCCCCCTCCCTCTCTCTCTCAAGCCCAAAAGAAAAAGAAAATAATCCCTACTTTGTTACGCACATCAATTGAAGAAACATTTTTCTAGAGAAACATTGGAATGTTTATGGGCATTAATATATAACGATTGAAGAAACATTTTTTTGGGTATTATTACATGTCCAAATTCAAAGCACAACATACTATTAGCAAAAGAGGCTTACTTTTTCCTTTATCTTCTCAAATATAAAAACATTATCTCTGAAAGGGAGATGAGAGCTGAGGGGGTGAAGAGAGAAGAAAGGGAAAGGGAAAATGGAGAGAAGAGGGGAGAACTTGGGGGAGACAGGAAAAACCAGAATAGAATGAAAGAACCCCTCAACTCACACCCACCATGACACATATAAATCTCTTATGTGTCTAAATTTTATTGGAGGGTGTAAAATCTCAAAGGACAACTAATCTAGTCTGAACCTTGTTCCTTATTCTTTTAAGGGAGAGGCTAGGGGCCGGATGGGTGAATTAGGGACTTTTACACCGTCCAATATTATTTTGACACATAAATATTCTAAGAGAAAAATAATAGAACCACACAATATGTAATTAAAACCTACTTTTCTTTTCTTCCTTTTCTATCTCTCTCTTTTCTCGGTGTGCTCGCTCTCTTTCTCCCCTCTCTCTGCTTGGTAGTACACTCTCTCTCCTCACTCTGCCATTGTTGGCCTAAAATCTCCAAATTCAAACAAGAAATTAGAAAAAGTTTGAAATACAAATCAAGGAAATGGTTCTTTTTTTTTTTTTTTTTTTTAATTTTTTTAATTTTTTTTTATTTTATAAAAAACAAAGATGAGGAAAAATAGAAAGAGGAATATAATTTTCTCACCCTTCCATTCTTGCCCAAATTTGGAGGGTTTACGAAGAGGTTGTATATTGGGAGAGGGCTTGGTATTGTGAATAAGGCTTTTTGGCGCTTCAATCTTTTTAGGGGTTTGTTGCCTGTCCATAAATATTTGCAAATTCATAAAGAAAAGCAAACAAATTTGGGTGCATATGCTAAAAATAAGCTCGGTATAGGAAAAGAGAGAGATAGAGTGGAGAGAGGGGGAGAAAGAGAGAGAGTAAAGGGGAAGGAGAGATGGGAGAAAGAGAAAGTGGATTTGCTAACCTGTGTTTGATTCTATCATTCATCTCTTAAAATGCTTATGTGTCAAAATTTTATTGGAAGGTGTAAAAATCCCGTATTCACCTAGTCCTATTTGAAGTTAATCTCTTCTTTTAAGGGTTGGTTTAGATACCCTTAAACTATTTGTTACATATAATAAACATTGATATTTCACTTTGATAAAGTTAAAAATTAAGTGATTATTAAAATTAAGTTCAAACGTAGTTCACTATGTTATCGCTTTCAAATCTTCTTTCTGGTAAAGCAAGTGTATCCCATACAAAAAAGATGGTAAAAGCCAACTATATTTCTTCATTTAAGTAGAGAATACTTCTACTTACAAGTTGTTATGTTCTACTTATTTGATAAGACTTAAATTTATAAAAATAATTTAGAAGTAAATTATCTTACAAATCAAACTTATTATGCATGTAGGTAGTGTGGAGGCCGGTATGCTCTCCACACTGACTTACAAGTATAATTGTTGTAAGATGAAAATAAAAAACTCTTGCCATTCAAGGGTGTGTATTAGGGGTGGATGGCGAGGCTCCGCCACCCACCACCCCACCTGGCCCTCACTTGGCTGGGGCATGGCCCCGTTTGCATACTAGGGACTTGTGTACGGATACCCAGACACTTTTAGTTGCCAAGGAATGGGCCGTGGTTGGGCCCTAGCCCGTTCGGCACAAGTTTATATATATATATATATACATATAGATGTAAAAAAATTCTTAAGTATATATATACATCATTTTATACTTACAAAGGAGTGTATTAAGTCAAAATCTAATTTTTCTCTAAGCTCCTCTCTCTCTCTCTCTCCATCGCACTTACTCCGTTATTCATCTCCTTTCCTTTCCACTTTTCTCTCTCGATCTCTTTCCCACCGTCATTCTCTTCTCTCCTATTTTTCTCTTCCTCTTCCTTCTCCTCTCTTCCTACGCCTATAGTGTTTCTATTTTTCTTCTCATCATTGAAGTGTGGCATGGAAGCACAGTCCACGACTATTCGTGGCCATGGAGTGGTTTTGTCATTACCGTGATTTTTTTTTACCATTGTTTTAATGTTTATAATTTTTTGGAGTTGTTATTGGATAATAGATCTATAGATTTTAAGGATGGTTTGTGGATTTGTTATTGTTGTTCTTTCAGATTTTTTTGGTTATTTTTCTTCGTGAGTTCCAAGGAGGTGTGGACGACCATGGGGGCCAGTCAACCCCTGGCACCTGTGGGGGCACGGCCCACGGGGGGCTGAGGGATAGGGCCCAAACTACCCCCTCCCCCGGGACAATGCAGGATAGGGGAACCCCCCGTCTGGAGGGGGCGAGTAGCACCCCTAGTGTATATTACGAAATTGGAAAATAGACCTCGCAGTAGGCCGGTGTACCAAGAAGTTGGTAGCTAGATCCTTTTGACGTTTATTCCCTATGATGGCATAAAATAAAATAAGTAGGTTATTAAGGGTAAGCTAGGCCTCCTTCAAACACAAGATTTGTGAATTACTTCATGCATGATTTATCAATGATGTTGACAAAAATTTAAATAGACAAGAGAACATAGCAACTAGGCTCATTACGTTGGCTTTAGCCTTGAGGATAAGTCCTCTTATTTACTGACTATCTAACTCCTACTAGAACTCATTAGCCCTATGGATAAATCCTAGAATTTCCCGCTTACTACTAGGACTCCAATACTCTAATATTCAAGGACCCATAATTACATAATAGAACTTAACTACCATTTTTAGCACTTGACTTCCTTACTGCATGCATGACATCCACATCCCTTAGCTCCACATATCCGTAACAACTCCCCCACCCTTTAAAATGCCCCTGTCCTCAATAATTAGTGACTAAAATCTCAAAGAAAATTATGAGAGCTTCTCCCCAGTGGCTTCAGCGAAGTTGTAGTTTTTCCAATGCATAAGAATTTCTTCATTTGGCCCTTTGCCCCATCGGTCAATTATTGCTTGTGGTCGTAGCTCCTGGTCACTTTTCACTATTGTAGGAAGTATTGTCGTACTCATCTCATCTCCAAGCTTCTGCTTTAGGAGAGACGCATGGTATATAAGGTGGATGCCACTACAACAAATTTTGGCTTTTGGGATGAAATGAAAATCATCCCAAAAATTAGTTTTTAGGGACAAAAATCAGATTTCGTGCCAAAAAGTTTATGGATGTCATTATCCGTTTGAACATACCATTTTCCGTTCGAACGAAATATATTGGGATGAACACATTTGTCCTTATTGGAAATATCATTTGAACGGGTACTTAACCATTCGATCCAAAATAAAGTGAACCTTAGAACAGTTATTTAGAACTGTCAGATGTTAAATTGGCAGGTTGAGTTACAAAATTATAGCTGGTGAGTAACCATTCGAACAATTGATTAGTTATCGTTCGAACGTTCATTGAATGGTTTGAATGAAAATTCTAGCAGGTTTGATGAATAAAAGTATAGCGGGAGTAGAAACCACATTCAAAGGCTTTTATTTGTCCGTTCGAATGGTGGTTGAATTTTTTCCATTTTTAATTTTCAAAAATTTCCTTATTAATTTAGGTAAATATTTAGTTTATATAATAAATATAGCATTTAAATAATAGAAATAAATAAAGGAACTCAATAAGTAACTTTGATTGGCCAAAAAGGAACTTTGATGTCAACCAAGCAAGACAAAAGAATGTCTTTTCTCTATTTTCCCAACACGTATGTTCACTTGGTGCAGAGCATGGTTATGATTTTTCTAGAGGAGAGTTTGAAAAAGCTCAGTGGTACGTGTTAAACAATTTTTCCAAGATAAAAAGCCACATAAAGTAAGTTCTCCTTGTTTAATAATTGATATTGGAATGATCTTGAAAAAATCTATGCGGGTTGTAAATTATATACTATATTTCTACTTCAGTGATCATATTAACTTGCTCAAAAAACAAGGAGCAATTGATATAGACAAGAAACATGACAAAGAGTTCCCTAAATGGTTTGAACGGCGGGTAATGACTTATATTATACATTTTTTTAGTTAACTTTTCTTATCTAGTAATTGTTTAGTTATATATACGCTCATACTCTATTCAATATGTAGGTTGTACAAATGCATGGTAGAAATCCTAATGATGTCTCGGATGAGCTGTATATATTGGCACGTGGCCCATCAAGATGCACATTTCAATATTCTGTGTGTATTTTTCGGGGAATTAGGTATCACATAATGGATCGAGAGTGTTATAGAAAAACTCAAAATAGTGGTGTCCTAGTAGAAGGAAGTCATGAGGTAGAGAACATAGGTTTTTATGGGGTTATTGTGGATATTATTGATTTGAAATATTTGGGAGAGCTTGTGGTATATTTGTTTAAATGTGATTGGTTGGATTTGAGCAATCCAAGAAGAGGAGTGCGCGATGATGAATATTTCCTGAGTATTGATACATCGAAAAAATGGTATGAAGATGATCCTTTTATTTTGGCTTCCCAAGCATTTCAAGTATTCTACTTAGATAATCCCGAGTTAGGAAATCAATAGCGAGTAGTACAAAAATTTCCTCCTAGAAATATATATGATGTTATCCCTGAAGAGGATGGAAAAAACGAAGAGGAAGATAATTCCTCTATTTAAGAAGCATATGAAGAGAGTCAGCTTGTCTTCAACTTATTTGTGGATTTGAGCCAGTATGAGATGATCTCTTTACATAAGGAAGATATTGAAGCTGAAATTATTGATGTGACAGTTGGAGAAAACTTGGATTCATCTGAAGCATCTACAGATGAGGAGGGCGAGTGGTCAATTGAAACTGATACAGATGATTGATGTATTTTGTGTTCACATGACACTTTTGTGGCAAGTCTTTTATGTGATGCATGCATTAGTATCTTGAAATCATGCCACCCAAGAGGAAGGTGGTTCCCATCCCATCTCCACCGATGTCTAGCTCTTCGATTGACTCACCACTAGAGGTTAACTCTCTAGATCAAAGTAAACAATTAGAATAATATTGTTATAATTAAAATAAATGACACATAAGCATATTGAATTCTAGCTATAATTTCTTTCATCCATATGATTTTTCTAGAGTTAAACTTACAATCTTGTCAAGGACGAGGTATTACTAGGGGCGTGACATTAGAAAAATACTGTAAAGTTAGTAAGATTAAGGTTAACATTCCTGACAATCATACTGGAGGTGAAAGAGAACTAGCAGCCTGCCTTGCTTCTCATGCAGGTACCCTTACACGGACTTATGCACCTTTGACTACGAGTTCATGGCATAAAGTTCCGCAAGATGTCAAGGAGCTTATTAGGAACCGTTGTTTGTAATTATTTAATTCATTTTATATCAAATTATTTAATGTCTATGCAAAATATAGAATGTGCAATTAATTTGTGTGTGAGTCTTATTTTTTCAAGAATGATTTTGATCTAAATTTTGGTCGAAGAGAGGAGCTTAAGACTGTTGATAAGTTTATGTGTATTGCATTATGGAAATATAAGGCCAGATGTCATGAGCATTACAATAAATTTGAGAACAAAGACGATGCACGTCAAAATCCTTTTTAGGATGTCCGACCTTTAGATTGAGAGAAACTATGTGATATGTTTGAGGATCCTGCATTTAAGGTAAATAAATAACTTGTTTTACATGTCATGGTTTATAATTTCTCTTGCTAATATTTACAAATTCTATGCAAGAGCAAAGTTCTATAAATAAAACAAATAGATCAAATTTGAAGATTCATCATCATGCAGGCTTAAGATCTTTTCAATGCCTCTCTAAGAAGTTGGTAAGTTTATTTTTTTACTAAAGTTTATTGTTTTTTGTATTCTAATGACTTCATATCTATAAAATATTTATAATGTAGCAAGACTCAGATAGTAATTACGATTTGACAAAATTATAAGCTGCATTAGATACTAATCGTAATTGAGAGTGGACTCATCCTAATGCTCATGAAAATCATGTAAGTATTATTATCTGTTTTAATTAAACTTATTTCTATATTTGTGGCAATATTAATTATTTCTTTTATGTGTAGGAAAATATGATTGCTTTGCGTGTTGAATTTGCAACTGATCAAAATTTCACAACAAGTGATGTGGAAATTTTTACGAAGGTTTTGGGTCCACATTCAAGCTAGTTGAAGGGTTTGGGTCTTTGTGTCAAGCTTTTTGACTTGTGCTCATTGTCTAAGGATGCCAACATTTCTAGAGCAGTAGAGGAAGTGAGGTTAGAAATCGAGGAATTGAGAATAAACCAACATGAGTTAGAGCATTCACATCCGTATCCCCATCTCCATCCCTATAATTTAACTTAAAATCACATTTTTTCAAAATTTTCCCTAAATTTTATTTATCTTCTAAAAACCTCCCACATCCCATTCCCCATCCCTATCTCTATTCTATTAAATAATATTTCTCTATTCTTTTTTTATTATTTTTTTCTCTCTCTTCCATTTACAATCTTAACTACTAACTCTTTTGTCTTATTATCTTTTTTTTTTCAAATATCAATTTCTATTAAATGTTTTTACGGTTTTGACTATCAAATACAGTATTTTTTTAACCGAAATTCGTATTATAAAAATAGTAATTTTTTTAGTTAATTAGTGCATTTTCTAATGTGATGGCCAAATTTTATTATTTAGTATTCTTTATCCGTTCTTTTAATAATAATACCTAGTCACGTATTGAATATAAAATTTCCACTCATTTTTTTAACGGTAACATTTTTTGTCTTTTCTCAAACGGTAACTTTTTTTGTCTTCTCTCAAACGGTAACATTTTTCGTCCTATGTGTAACGGTAACTTTTTCCTCCATAAATACGCATATTGCTAACATTCACACTCTCACAAACTCTTCTTTTATTTGATCTATAGAACTGAATTTCAATAGTATTCCCTGATCTCCCACTTCTTTCATCAAATGGCTCGTACTTTCTTTCGCAAATTGTTGACATACGTATCCTCTGAAGATGATAGCGATGTTGTTCTTAATGAGGAGGCCGATGGACAGTCATCGAGGCATCGTAACAATCGCCAACGTCGTAAGTTTATTCGGCGTGATCATATTCAGGGGCATGAGAGGCTATTTCGCGATTATTTTGCAGAAAATCCAGTATATCCCTCGAATCTATTTCGAAGGAGATTTCAGATGAGCCGTTCCCTATTTCTTCGTATTCTAAATGAGGTAGTCTTACGAGCCGTACTTCGTCTAGAGAAGAGATAATGCCGGAAGACTCGGTTTATCTTCTATGCAAAAGATAACTGCAGCACTTAGAATGATGGCGTATGGGGTGACTGGAGATTTTATGGATGAATACATACGTATTGGTGAAAGCACCGCAATGGAGAGCCTCAAATAATTCTCTGAGACAATAGTAAGTGTTTTTTCAGATGAATATCTGCGGTCTCCAAATGCCAACGATATTACCCGATTCCTTGCTGTAGCTGAACAACGAGGATTCCCAGGAATGCTGGGAAGCATTGACTGCATGCATTGGAAGTGGAAAAATTGTCCCACGGCCTGGAAAGGTATGTACTCTGGCCACATCCGTGAACCCACTATTATTTTAGAAGCAGTTGCTTCATATGATCTCTGGATATGGCATGCATTTTTTGGTATGCCCGGTTCACATAACGATATTAATGTTCTAGAGAGATCTTTTATTTTCACGGAGCTTGCCCAAGGGCGTGCTCCTCCAGTCAATTACACAATTAATGGCAATGACTACACTATGGGGTATTACCTTGCTGACGGTATTTATCCTAAGTGGCGAACTTTTGTGAAGACGATTCCGTCACCAAGAGGGAATAAGAAGAAAATTTTTGTGAAAGCGCAAGAATCTGCAAGAAAAGATTTCGAGCGTGCATTCGGGGTTCTTCAACAACGATTTGCTATCATTCGTGGACCTTCCCGAATGTTCAAAGTGAAGGATCTAACAAATATAATGAAAGCATGTGTTATACTACATAATATGATCATTGAAGACGAGCGTGATGATAGTGAGAGTCTGAACATTGAATATGATCAACTTGATGATGATCTGCCGGAATTGTCGCGTAATCATACAACTGAGCTTACGGACTTCATCCAGCGTCATCATAATATTAGAGACAGCTCGGCACATAATCAGCTTCAAGAAGATCTAATTGAATACCAATGGTTATTATATTCCCAACATTAGTCGCGATCGCGTTATATTCTATTATTTCCACCAATGTTATTTTAAACTATGTTTGAGTTAATCTGCTTTGCATTTGTAATTCGTTAATGTTAGTAGTGATTATATTAATTGTAATCAAGTTTGTTGTCGTATTTCTTTGAGTATAATAATGGACTATATTCGAGGTAATTTATCAAGATGTCTGAATTTGTTACATCCAATTTACTTGCACAAAAATATCAATTTATACAATAGCCTCAAAAGTACCAAAAAATGCCAATTTTTTTTTTACACATATATCATTGTCGGAAACTAAATAAATATCAAATACAACCATATAAAATCAATCCGATCCTCGGGCATGATTGCGTCTCATGATGATTTCCCTCTGGAGTTGCTTGAAATATAGCCGCTGCATTTCTGGCATGACACTCACATCCATCATCATAATGCGCTGATCTGATTCCTTCTTCGCAAGCTCCACTTTCTCAGCCTCCAACCTCAGTCTTTCGTCCTCTTGACGGATTTTACTTTGCTCTTTTGCAGCTTCAATTTTAATCTTCTCTGCCTCCAACCTCAGTCTTTCATCTTCAAGACGTAATTTTTTGTCTTCTTTCTCCTTGTCATACTCCATCTTCTCGGCCTTCAAGCGATAAAACTCTTTCTCCCGAGCGCGTGACTCCTCTAACATAGTATACTTCATCTTTCTGAGTAGGAGATTTTCCTCTACTAGCTTGCCTTGGGCCTTTCGTTTTCCTTTTTCAGCTTTCCTTCCCATTGGCCGGTCCAATTCGATAACCTCATTCTCTATCACATTCTCTGTCTTGAGATCAAAAACTGAATCCTCCGTCACGGCAGAACATCGAGTCGGGGTCGGGGTCGGGGATGGGGACATCGTTTTCCTTCGCTTTGGATCCTCCTTTGTGGCCCGCCAAATCCACTTAGGTTGGTCCTTCAACAGGTGCCAACAATGCTCGAACTGAAAGGTGCATTTTTCTAATGATTGGTACATAACCTTCGCCTTGTCAAACTTACATGTAAACAAATAAAATCAATGTTAAACCAACTTGCACAAAAAATAATGCGAACGTAAAATACTAAGAGTAACAAAATTCTACATTGTCTTGGTCGGTCATGCCACTTTGATTTAACCCTTCAATTTGAGCTAGTTTCGCACAAAATTTATTTGTGGCCTTTTGAATAACTGACCATCGATGTATTAGAGATTTTATTGTCCGCTCATTTGTGGTTTCCTTATATTGCTGAAAGTACTCAAAGATTTTTTCCCAAAGTTGGGAGTGTTTCTGATCTGTTCCCTGAACGGCATCAAGGCTACAATTTAACCATGCAGAGACAAGTAACTTGTCTTTTTCAGGGGTGAAGTTCGCACCCCTCACTGATTTCCTAATGCCGATAAGCTCGTTAGGGGGTAGGGGTGGAGAGTCACCAAGAGTCATAGGGGAGGATCCACTTTGCCCACCGTAAGTGGGGTCGAGTTGAGGATCTTGACTAAGGAGGTTGGTAAAGTACATATGTCCTTGGTCTTGTGAATCCATTTCTAAAATATTAATTCAATGTTAGACCAAGAAACATTGAAAGTTGGGGTTTAGTCAGGGTCGCCAGCTCAGGAACAGAATGGTGACGCATAAGAAATTTGGTCACCCATTTGTGGCTGCAACAACTGGTTGCCAATGACAATTGGCCGTCCGGGTTACCTAGCCATTGAGGAAATGACCAACATTTCACAGTATCTCCACATGCGATTGTCATCATCACAGCCAACGGGGTTTAGTTTACACATAATACAAAACACTTCCCAAACAGCATGCAAATCACAATAATTGTAAATAAGAGCATCCCCATCCGATTCACTAATATATAGAATATATTAATATGTAAAAAGGCTCAGAATGGTGATGATATAATCAGCATGCGTACGTAAGGAGCCTTACAGCAAATGGCTGCAAAACCCCACCCGAACCTCGATTGCCTTTTGTGGAAAGTACCAAAAACTGCAATATGGTCATCTGGGTGAGGATTACCCCGCCATATCAATGTGGGCCCCATTTACACTTGTGTCTTACCCTGCACTAAAACACCATCATCACAGCCTAACAACAGCCCCCCACCCCCGAGAGATACGAAACACTGCAAATGACCCAACAACACAGAATAAATTACCCTCTCGAAAGACCCAAACAGTGCTGTTACCTATGGTAAAATTAGCAAATGATCCACATGTACAGCATATCAAGTCATGTAGAACCAATTAAATGCAAGGAGCCTAAAAAAAATAACCCACTAAAATTATATCATGAATAAAATGGTATGAAAAAAATCTGGTAATATTATATATAATATAATCTGAATTAACAGCATAAAAGAGATGCGTGTAAGACCTGATTCATACCATTTCCCCCCCTCCATACCTCATAAATGTAATTCATTAATGTTAAGGCCAATGTACATTCAATATGTGTGTGTACCTATTTATATATATATATGTCCGTGTGCGTGTGTATATAGCCACGGTCAAAGGCCAATAAGAGAACCAGCCATTAGCACATAATATGATGAGACAATATGACATTCTAACTTGTTATATTTCATCCCTTGTGACAAATGCCAAGTTGAGATATCATTAGACAGCCATATTCATACCAAAACCAGATCACAGAGCTACCATGATTACACACTCTCAAAAATAAACTGTTGCCATATAGGAACGTATCACCAGTGATAAAACAACATGCTACAACATCACTATAACTCATAACACATGCATGAAATCTAGAAAAAAATATATTACTTGAGAAATACTAATTGTTCAACTGCAAACCAAAATTGGTTGCATAAAAACTTAAAATAGAAAATAAATAGAGAGAGAGAGAGAGAGAGAGAGAGAGAGAGAGAGACTCATGCTGACAACAGAGAAGTGATAGTCACAAGTACCTTAAAGATGAAACTCAAAAAAAAAAAATACAAATTCAGTAGCATAAGCATAGTTTGCAGTAGCTTATGTAATAGTTTGCATTATCTCCTCAAAGCCAAAAAGTGGCAGATCAATACCACTGTTGAAAATTGTAATGACAGCAGAGAAATCCAAAATCAAAAAAGGATTTCTAATTGGGAAAACATATGTTCTATCTACCCAAATTTTTCAACAACAAGGTGCTTCGACAGAAGTGACAATGACAATGCTCCACATGATCTGTAAAAGTTAACATCAAGTTTGGGTTTCATGCCATAATTTCGGGTAGATTAATAACCCACCAATAACCAAAATCAGCAGTGACCAAACATCACACAAAAGCACCAGAGAAATCCCCAAATCGGCAGTTACCCAAAATGACAGTTTATAGCAATATCAAATCCACACATCTTCAACATCGGCACAGACCCAAAATCACAGCAATAATATGATAAATTCTTACTCATAGCACATTTATATAAATTCTTACTCATAGCACATTTATATACCAACCGAGAGGCAAAAAAAAATTTCCTTCACATGCAACAATGGGAAACCAAAGATCCAAATGCAAAAACCACAAATCGGGGCAATATAATCGGAGATTCACCTTCGATTGGACCAAGGAGGCACAACATTCCCTCGCCAATAGAAACACAGGAGGCACAAAACCATAACCAACGCCGAAATCAACACAGGAACCAACCGAGAGGCAAAAAAAAATTTCCTTCACATGCAACAATGGGAAACCAAAGATCCAAATGCAAAAACCACAAATCGGGGCAATATAATCGGAGATTCACCTTCGATTGGACCAAGGAGGCACAAAATTCCCTCGCCGATAGAAACACAGACGGCACAAAACCATAACCAACACCGAAATCAACACAGGAACCAACCGAGAGGCAAAAAAAAATTTCCTTCACATGCAACAATGGGAAACCAAAGATCGAAATGCAAAAATCACAAATCGGGGCAATATAATCGGAGATTCACCTTCGATTGGACCAAGGAGGAGTGCAGGTGTTGCGTTCCGGGGAGGGGAGGGAGAAGAAGTCGCTGGTCGAGCTCCAAAACCGTTGGGGCGAATATGGGATGCGGATGTACAGTGGATCCCCATATATGGGGATTTACTGTAGCACCCCTTAAATTGGACCGCATTTTGGGGATCCGGATGGAGATGGGTTTTATTCAAAAACCTTAAAAGTTACCTCAAAATATAGAGATGCGGGACTGATGCGGGGCCGAATGGGGATGCTCTTAGTGGCCCTGTTGGAATATACAAGAGCAAATTGAAGCATTGGAGTTAAAGTCATGTAAATCTAAACTGCTAAAGTCAGATAAAGAAACTTTTATATGACAGTTAAGTTAGTTGATGTAATAAGTTAGTTAAAACTGCTAAAAGCTTTTCTTGTATCTGTAATAGTAAAGTCAGATGGCTTACATTGCCAATATGTGTATATAAATAGTAGTGATGTATAGCACATTAATTCAAGTAATACAATTCAGCATTAAAGAGAAATCATCACATTGATTCTCTTTCAAGAAATTTTCTGTCTTTTACTCTGTTTTTGATTCACATATTTTACAGGCCCAACGAGCTGATTTGGAGGTGTAAATGAAATAACAAGAAGAGCAACAAGTGAAGTTCAGGAGAGAAATGCAACTCCAAATGCATATGCTTATGCAACAACTCAAGCTTCTAAGCAACTAATTTAATTAATAGATCATATTCTCAACTATAATCTTTTGTATTATGATAACAGTTTGTAACAGTTTTATTAAGTTTGTTTGCATTTATGAGACTACTAGTTATGTTTGATGAACATGTGTACTAATGTGTTTTAAACTGTTATTTATGTGATTTATGTTTTCTATTAATGGGTTGAAAAAAATATTATACTATTCTAACGATTATGAAATGTTCGAACACCAATTAACAACCAACCATTCGAATGGTACAATCAATACATTCGAACGTCTCATAACTGTTCGAAGACAATGCTAAGCGTTCGAACGTTCATTGAATATTAGACTTTCCCATGCAAAATTGATGTTCAAATGGTAAACTAGATACGTTCGAACTATCAACCATTTCGAACAATGCATGACGTTCAATTTGAAATTGTGACGTTTGAATGTACACTTGTTCAAACCGAAAATCTACTTGCCTTCATTTGAACGGTAGAATTTTATCATTTGACAGCCAATCTGAGACGAAATAAAATCGTACAAAAAAAAAAATCTGTTTGAACTTCATTCGAATGGTTTCCTCCATTTTCATCCCAATAAACCTTTTTTGGGACATCCCAAAAAATCTTTCGGGACAGTGATATTGGGATGATTTTGTGACACTTTTTTTCATCTTGAAAACTGCTTTGGGATGAAATAATATCTTTTTGGAATGAAAATATTCGTTCCAAAAGACACAAACTATTGTAGTGTGCGTGAGTTGGCTGGGAGGTCGATTTTGTACACCGCCTTGTCGATGCATGCCAAAATTTTATAAGGGCCATAAAACTTGGGGGCAAGCTTCATGTTGATCCCGAGCTACCATTGGTTGGCGATAGGGTTGAAGACGCACGTACAACCATTTGCCTTGTTGAAAATCTCTATCCTTGTGCTTCATATCGTAAATTTGTTTCAAATGGTTTTGGCTACACTTCAAATTCTCCCATGCTTCTTTAAGCAATTGGTCTCTTGTGAGGAGTAATTGCTCCATGACTTAAACTTTGTGGTGCTTGGGACAAATGAGAGTAGCGAGGGCAGGTCCCTACCTTACACAACATTGAACGGTGTAGTGCCAATGCTGGAGCTCCAATGCGTATTATAGATGGACTCAAGCCACAATAGCCACGAAATCCAGTCCTTTGGTTTATCACTCACAAAGCAATGTAAATACATTTCTAAGGTCAGGTTTAAGACGTCCGTTTGGGGATAATATGATCAGCTAAAATTAAACTGTGTCCCCTGTAAATGGAATAATACCTTTCAAAAGGCACTTGTAAAGACATTATCCCTATCACAGACCGCTCAAACTAGCATGCCATGGAGTTTAAAAATCTATTCAAACAAATCTTGCAATTGTATATGGGTGATGGAGAGGATTAAAATGCATGTACTTGGAAAGGCAATCTACTATGACCAAGGTAACTGACTTGTTGTTTGTTGGTGGAAGGCCGCCATTAAAATCTATTGATATTTCCATCCAAACTGTGGACAAAATTGGTAATGGTTGAAGCAGTCTGGTAGGTTTTGTATGTTCTGCTTTACTATGTTGGCAAGTGTCACATTACTGAATAAAAGCCTTGAGGTATGCATGTGTTCCCTTCCGATAAAAAACCAATTGTATGCGGTACCACATTTTTTGATACCTCTCATGTGTGCCTGCATGAAACTCTCGGATAATGGGCTTGATAAGGAGAGAGTAGGTTTGTAGGAAAATACGTCCCTTCTAGAATATCACTCCATCTTTGGTAGTCCATGGTCCTATGATGTCCCCCAGATTGTCATGCCCTAGATAAGTGTCTGTAGCATTGGTGTGGAAGCCACTTCCTCTCTGATTTCATCAAGCTACCAAGGCAATGGTTGTGAGATGGCAAAATTTTGGGCATTTGCCACTTGACAAAAGAGTGCATCGACTGCTTTATTTTTTGGTACAAATTTATATTATATGGTGAAGTTGTATGGGTGGACGTTGATTGGTTTAGCCCTAGGGACTAATAGAATTTGATGGTGTTGTTTGGAGGTGTGGTGGTAGGCCCATTGGCTTAATGAACACATCCTCGAAAGTAGCCAATAATTTAGTCAAGTCCAAAGATGGACTAAAGGGGCTCGAGCGGCCAGACCCCAACACAATGGTGTGTAGTTGCTCTTCGTAAGTGTTGGGTTGAACAACTCCCAAACGTAGCAAAGACACCCAACCTGTGTGGCATTTATGTAGTGCTTGGAGAGCATGGTTCTTGTTAACCACCCTATGTTTTGGCTCTTTTAATTCCTGTTAAGCGAGTCATACGACCAGCTTATTGAAATCCCACCAAACTGGTTCGAAAAAATGCAACCATTGAGTGCCTAGGACGGCAACGTAGCCTTCAATGGAGAGGAGGTAAAAATTGAGTGTGAAAGGGAGGCCTTGGAGGCTTACTTGTATAGTAGTGCACCACCTTGGTACGCCAAGCAATCACTGTTGGCCACAATCACAAATAAATGATCTTCGATGTTTGGTTGAATGTTGATGTGAGTTACGAATCTAGAAATAAGACAGTTGTGTGTGCTTCTTGAGTCAAGCAACAGAACTAGTGGGGTGCGTTGCAAAGTGCCTTGGATTCGCATGGTTTGTGGTGCCACTGAGCCTAACATGGCGTGTAAGGATATGTCTGGGTCATCATTTGTGCATTGTGATAGAGGGAAGATTCTAAAAGAAGGAAAACTTCTATTAAATTGTGTAAATGCAAGAATGAAGTACACGGCAGTAAAAATTTATACTGGGAAAAAACTAAGGTGCATATTAACTAGGGTGCACATGATTACATGTGATTACAATGAAATTAATATCAATTACAAAATACAATATTTGTAATAGCCCGCCTTAAGTTGAAATGTGTAGATTGATGACACCCATCTTGCCAAGAAGAAAATAAAACCTTTCTGATGACAAAAGGTTTAGTGAAAAAATCAGCTAATAGATGTGTAGAGGAAACATGAAGAGTGACTATAGCTTAAAATCTTGAACCATATCGCAAACTAGGTGGCAGTCTATCTCAATGTACTTAGTTCTTTCATGGAAAACTGGATTGGCAGCAATATGAAGTAAAAAAATAAGCCACTTGATTTCACAATAAGTAGAAGCCATATAGCGATACTCAGCTTCAGCAGAGGATCTTGAGACAGTAAGTTGTTTCTTTGATTTTTAGGAAATCAAAGAATAACCAATGAAGAGACAAAAGCCAATAATAGAACTTCGGGAATTAGAACAAGTGGCCAAGTCTACATCACAGAAGCCTATGAGATTCAATAAAGAGGAATTGGGAAAAAATAATCCTTTGCCTGTAGTAACTTTAACATATCTGACAACCTTGACAGCTGCATCATAATGAGATTGCCGAGGCTGATCCAAGAATTGACTTAAAGTATTCACAGAAAAAGATAGATCAAGTCTAGTAAGTGTCAAATATAAAAGTTGACCAATTAACCTTTTGTAAGAAGAAGAATTATCCAGAGATTCTGTCTTAGAAAGCCTTAAATTTTTATTCATAGGACAAGTAGTAGGTTTAGTAGCTAATAAACCAGCATCAGAAACAATTTCAAGAGCATATTTTCTTTGAGACAAAGAAATTCCCTTAGCAGACCTCGCAACTTCAAGTCCCAAAAAAATATCTCAAAGTACCAACATCATTCAGCTTAAAATGTAAAAGTAAGAAAGCTTTAAGATTAACAACAATTTTAGAATCATTAGAAGCAATGACAATGCCATCCACATAAACTAGTAATGTCAGAAAAGAACCAATAGAACATTTGGTAAACAATGAGTAATTAGACTTTGATTGAGTAAAACCATAAGTAATCAAGTTGAAGAGAACTTAGAGAACCATTGTCTAGAGGCCTGTTTAAGTCCATATAAGGATTTGAGAAACTTACAAACCTGAGATCACCAGGCTTTTAAAAACCAAGGGGAAGTTTCATGTAATCTATCATTTAATTGCCCATGGAGAAGACATTATTTACATCCAGCTGATGTAATTCCCAATTATGTATAGCAACTAAGGCAAGAACGCAACGAACAGTGGTCAGTTTTGCAACAGGAGAGAAAGTATCAAAATAATCAATTCCCTCTTTTTGAGTATACCCTTTTGCAAAAATCGAGCTTTATACCTTTCCAAAGTGCCATTAGATTTCAACTTGCATTTATAAACCCATTTAAAGCCAATAGGTTGCTTGCGAGGAGGTAAAGTGGTTAAGATCCAAGTTTTATTTGCTTCAAGAGCACGGATTTCAGCTGTCATTGCATCCTTTGAATGAGGATATTTAATTGCTTGATGAAAATAAGTAGGCCCATATAGAGAATCAACAGTAGAACAAAAATGTTGATATGAGGTAGAGAATTTGGAATAAGAAAGATATGAAGAAATGGGATAGGCAATACTTGAATTGGAAGAACCATCAACCAAAGGAGAAGCAGTAACTTTGTTTTTAGATATCAAGGGACAATGATAATGCTGTAAGTAACCAGATGGTCTTCTTGTTCTTGTGGATTTTCGATTAGGATTAGATTGTGGGGGAGGAGATATTGAAGATTGAGAGATGTCAACAGTGGTGGATAATGAATTATTGGAAATTGAAATATCTAAAAGAGGAGAAGGTAAGACAGGATTGAGGATGTAGGAGGTTCAGAAACTTGATGTAGAATAGAAGAATCTGTTTAAAAGGGGTAAACAGTTTCATGGAAAATAACATCATGAGATATGATGATATTGTGAGTATGAAGATTATAAAGTTTATAACCTTTGGTGCCCACAGGATATCCTAGAAAGACGCATGCATGAGCTCGAGTAGAGAAATTGTGATAAGAAGGATTGCCAAGAAGAGATGCATAAAACAGACATCCAATGACTTTAAGATGATTATATTGTGGTTTAACAGAAAATAGAATTTCATAAGAGATTTGTTGGACATAATTGGAGTGGGAATTTTGTTTAGAAGATAAACAATAGTGAGTATACAGCCATTCCAGAAATGCAATGGAAATTTGGATTGAAAATGAAGAGCCCGAGCCACATTTAATATATGTTGATGTTTTCTCTCAACATTTGCATTTTGTTGAGGAGTATAAACACAACTATGTTGATGTATAACCCATTTTTCAGCAAAAAAATACTTTTATATCAAATTTCAAAGCATTATCAGTACGAATTGATTTAATTTTTGTATTAACTAAGTTTCAACAAAAACAAAAAAGGATTGTAGATATGATCTAGTTTTAGACTTGGATTTAAGTAAGTATACCTAAGTACATCAACTATAATCATCTACAATTGTTAAAAAAATATTAGAATCCATTATATGAAGGAATTGAGAATGGACCCAAGATATCACAATGAATGAGTTCAAAAATTAAATTTGAAACTGAAGTGCTTAATGGAAAAGATAATATTTTCTATTTGGCTAGAGGACGAACAACACAAGGACTATTATTAGCATTAGTAAAACAAGAAATATTAGATGTTAAGTCATGCAGTCTAGAATTACCAAGATGACAATGCCAAAGATTATAATTGTTTTTGACTGAGTTACAGTAAGGAAAAGTAATGGAATTACAAGAAGTAGAAGTGCCTGGAACTTGCAGGAGATGATATAATCCTTGTGAGAGTTTAGTTACTCCAATTGAAGAGCTCCTGAATATAACAAAAATTATGTGAGAAAAATAAGAAGCAAGATAAATGAGAAGTCAACTTGTTGACTGAAATGAGATTAAAAGTAAAAGATGGAACGTAAAGAACATCAGTTAGAACCAAAGAATTAGAAAGTCTAATTATGCCAATATGCGTAACTCAAGTACAAGAGCCATTAGGTAATTTCATAGAAATATTGGCAGAAGATGTAACAGAGGAAAATAAGGAAAGAGAACCGATGATATGACACCAGAATCAAGAATCCAAGATTGTTGATGATAAGATTTGTGTGTATCGACATCAGGTAAAATTAAAACTTGAGATGAAGCAGTAGTTGATATACCTGAGAATGAAGTATTTGGTGCAAATGAAGATAATGATGAAGAAATTGTACTTGCCTGATTCACAGAAGAAGGGTTAGAATAAGATTGAAGAAATGTAAGGAGTTGTTGACATTGCTCTTGAGAAAAATGAAATTGTGGAATTGAAATCAATTCTGTTATTGATTGGCTAGCAGTGGCATGATTAACATTAGGGTTTCTAGGTTTTGCCTTATATCCAGGTGGATAACCATGGATCTTGTAACATTTATCAATTGTGTGTCCCGATAAACCACAGTGTGTATAATAAGGGTGTTTTTGTGAGGAATAGATTGCTTTTTGCTCTTTGGACCAGCAGAACCGTTCTTAGAGTCATGATTACTAGAATTATGGTTAGTAAACATAAAAATAGCTTCATTCGAAGGTAAAGATTCAAACAAAATTTTGCGTTGTTTTTCCTATTAAAGAATAAGAGAAAAAACTTTATTTATCAGAGGAAACGGATCAGAAAGTAATATCTGCCTCTGTAAAGGGGCAAAAGACTCATTGAGGTCCCATCAAGAACTGCAAAACATAATCTTCTTGTTGATATGCAATAATCTTTTTCATAGCACCACATGAGCATGAAGGCATGGGGCAAAAATGAATCATCTCTTCCAAAAAACTTTTCAATCGAGTAAAGTATGAACCTACAGAAGAGGTTTCTTGAGA
Organism: Carya cathayensis; assembly: GCA_011037825.1. Taxonomy (NCBI): domain Eukaryota; kingdom Viridiplantae; phylum Streptophyta; class Magnoliopsida; order Fagales; family Juglandaceae; genus Carya; species Carya cathayensis. The sequence continues at coordinate 159,350 of QGSO01000556.1, forward strand.
CAAGAATGCATTAGCTTTCTGGATTTGGAAAATTCAGGGTTGATTACTTTGGGCAAATTGTTCATTTAAATCATTCCATATCACTTTAGCCTAATCGATGTAGATGCTAGAGAAAGTGATTTCCTTGGATAAAGCATTGAGTAAGCTTGATAGAATCACGGTATTGCAGTGGATCCATTTGCAATAAATAGGATCTGTTTCAAAAGGCATCAATAGAGAACTATCAACAAAACAGAGTTTGTTTTTGGCGATAGGAGACATGGACATGGAAATGGAATGATTTCATGTGAGATAGTTGTCTCTAGTCAAAGGCTGAGAGACGAGGACGACTCCAGTGTGGTCACCATTGTAAAGGAAGTAACGATTCAAATGATCCTCATGAGAATGATGTGGAACGGTGGAAGAAGAAGAAGACGAATTGGCGATGGACATATTTCACAGATTTAGGATTTAATATGATATGATAGATGGAAGATTCTGGAAGAAGGAAAACTTTTATTAAACTCTGTAAATGCAAGAATGAAGTACACGACAGTAAAAATATATACTGGAAAACAACTAAGGTGCATATTAACTAGGGTGCACGTGATTACAATTAAATTAATATCAAACACAAAATACAATATTTGTAATACACTATGCCAACAAGTATTCTCGTCGGATCATCATCCAATTAAAAAATACCTTCTAACAGGAATAACTTTTTACAATGGTGACCTGGAGTGAAAAGCTCATCTTAATGGAAGGTTGCTTAAGGACATTGAGTTTTTTAACTAGAGGTTGCTTAGGGCGTGATAACGAAGGACAAGGCAGTGGAGGGATTGGCATGGGAGACAGAAGGGGATTCTGGTGCAAAAAGTGGCGAGGCTTATAGGGATGAGCCAATCAATTGGCATCCATCAACAATGTTGGGTGTACTGCTTGAACATGAATACGAATATGGTATGTTAGGCCACTGATGAAGCAACCAATCTGATGATTTGATGAGAGGTAGCCTACCCTAGTGAGTTGTTATTCAAATTGATTTTGATATTCACGCACTGAACGCACCTGCTTGAGTTTTGTGAGGTTTGCAAAGTGGTTTTCAAATATAATGGGGCCGTATTTAGCATCCATGTAAGGAAGATTTAAAAAATGTCCTAGTTACCTCTTGAGTTGTGCCTTCAAACAATTGATAATGTCACCATTAAGGTGGTGACCGGCTAGTGTCACTTTATCCTCTTCTAGGGTCTACTGAAATTTGAAAAATTGTTTTATGCAATATATCCAACTAGTGGGGTCATTGCTACCATTGTAGTGTGAGAAGTCAAGTATGGTGATTTTTGGGGCCATGGAATAGGAGCAGCTGCCATGACTATGACCACGAGATCGAGAACAAGAAGCACCTGTAGAGTCACGGGAATCCATATTTATGCTCAAGTCAGACAATTTCTTTGTTACGAGCTCCATGAGGTGTTCTAGATGGTCAACACGTGGATCATGAAGGTCAGACATGGCAGAAGGTGGGGGGTAGGTACTGGCTCCGTACCAAATTAGTAGTTTTTTTTTTTTTAAAACAGAATTCATTTAGATTAGCAAATGTTGGATACAAGGAGGGACTCCCTCCAAACTAATGCTCTCCTCTGAGATTTTAAGTGCATCCTTAGCTAACCAATGGGAATACTGTTAAAATTCCTAAATACACGCATCACAGACCAATTTTTTGTTTTCATAAGCATTGTTCTGGTGTCTTGAATAATCATTCTTGCATAGCTCCAATTCACATCTTCACCCTTGATCTGTTGAACCACATTAAGAGCATCTCCCTCTAGTATTATGTCCAGCAAATTCAACTGGTTGTATAGGATGACAGCCTTTAAGGCAACAATAGATTCAGCTAGCATAGCGTCAGGGAAAAGGTCTCTTTGGGATCTATGGGTGGCAATCACATGGCCATTCCAATCTCTAATAACCACCCCTATTCCCACTTTGCACTGTATTCTATCTACGGAAGCATCCCAATTGGCCTTGAACATGTTCAGAGGAGGAGCTGTCTAGCTTTGATCCGATGAACCTTTTGGTTTCTCCTTCCTACCTTGGTGACTGTTTGCTTCCTTATAATCAAGTGCTATCTGATTAGTAATTTTCACCACTATCTCTGGAGCTTCAAACTTGCCTTTGAAGACTAGTTGATAAACTTCTCTTCCATAGTTGATAAACTATGGAAGCAAAGAGGGACATATCATTTTCATCCAGAGTTGAGAGCATATGGCATACTATTTCTGTGAAGTTGGACTCGACCACCCTTTCTTTTTGTAGTTTCCTCAAGCTGACTCCCCAGACATCTTGAGCTGAAGGACAAGCCCATAAGGCATGTGTAGTAGTTTCTGGTTCTCTTGTACATATAGGACATAGTGGAGACTCCCTTATCCTCCTTCTATTCAAGTTCTGGTTTGTGGGCAAAGACTCGTGAGTGGCTCTCCATAGCATCATTTTGTTAGCATTTGGCACATTTATCTTCCATAGCTTAGACCAAAAATCATTGTTCCTCAAGTTGTTAGAAGCCTGACCCTTTAAACACACCTTCATCTCCCCTAGAAGGTGGTATGCACTCTTGACTGTGAAAAGGCCATTCTTTGTGAGTCTCCAAATTAGTTGGTCTGAGCTCCTACTCAAGCTTATGGGGATTTTGCTAATAATGGTAGCTTCATTCATTGAGAAAACCTCCCTCAAAATGGCCATGTTCCATGTCTTCTTTTGTTTGTCAACCAATTCACTCACCTGCTAGCTTGAGTGCCTATCACTTAAAGGGGACTGAACTCAATATGTGGTGGGTTAGGGGATCCACTTGTCTCTTCCTATATAAATTGAGTCCCCATTAACTGTTCTCTAGAACAGGCCTTCTTCCAAGACTATTTTAGCCTCCATAAATCTCCTCCAAAGATAAGAGGCATTACTGCCCACCTTTCCATTCATAAAGTCAGTTCTAAAGAAATACTTTGCTTTTAGTACTCTGGCTGCTAGGGAGTGGGGTTGTTGAATTAGTCTCCAACCCTGCTTAGCTAGGAGGGCTATATTGAATTGATCAAAGTCCTTATACCCCAACCCCCCTTCAGTTTTGGACTGACCAAGCTTTTTCCAAGGGATCCATTGAGTTTTGACTTTGTCTCCTCTGCTTCCCCACCAGAATTGTTGCATTAGCTTATTGATAGCCTTTAGAATGGCCTTTGGAAGCTTAAAAATGGTCATGCAGTAAGTTGGGATAGCTTGGACAATTGATTTTAGGAGGACCTCTTTCCCTGCTTGGGATATGAATTTCAGCTTCCAGTTCTGGATTATGTTTCTAATTGAGTCCAATATAGGCCTGAAGGTTGCCAGTTTATGCCTCCCCACATATGAGGGAAGTCCTAAGTACTTCTCAAAGGCCTTTGCTTCCTTCACTTGAGCTACTGTTAGAATGGTTTCTTTGTTAGCTGCACTAGTGTTCTTGCTAAAGTATATTGCAGTCTTTTCCATGTTTAACCTCTGGCCAGATGCACATTCATATGAGTTTAAGATCTTTAGTAGTCTACTCCATTCCAGGGCATTGGCTTTGTAAAAAAGTAGGCTATCATCTGCAAAAAAGAGGTGGTTTACTAAAAGAGAGCCTCTACCAAAAGGAAACCAGTTACTAGGCCTTTCTCTTCAGCCTTATCTAGCAATCCACCAAGGACTTCAGAGCACAGGATAAAGAGGTAGGGGGATAGGGGATCCCCTTGCCTTAATCCTCTAGATGGGTGGAAGGTTTCTTGAGGTTCTCCATTGATGAGAAGAGAATACTTCACTGAACGTATACATTCCATGATTAGCTTAGTCCATGCTTCTTCAAACCCCATCCTTCTCAAGACAACTTCCAAGAAGGCCCGCCCAATCCTATCATAGGCCTTACTCATGTCCAATTTCATGGCCATATACCCTTCTTTCTTGCTTCTCATCTTGTATTGCATTAAGTGTATGGCTTCATAAGTCACTATATTGTTGTTTGAGATCAAACACCCTGGAACAAAGGCAATTTGTGCTGGTGAAATAATGGATGGCAGGAAAACTTTTAGCCTGTTTGCTAGGACCTTGGCAACAATTTAATAGAGAACATTACATAGGTTATAGGCCTATACTCAGCAACTAATTCAAGGCATTTCTTCTTGGGAATTAAAACAATAAAAGTGTCATTTACCTCTCATATTCTTGACCTGTTAGAGAAAAACTCCTTCACAGCTGATACCAACTTGCTTCCTACTGTGCTCCAATTGTCTTGGTAGAATCCAGTTGATAATCCATCTGGGCCAGGGGAGCTCAAGGGTTGCATCTCAAAAACAACATTTTTTACTTCCTCAAATGTGCACTCCTTTTGCAATTGTCTGTTCATCTTTGGTTTCACCATTGGCTCCATGTTTTGAATTACCTCTTCAATGCCTCTCGGTTGTGAGGATTGAAACAGGTCCTGGTAGAATCTTTGGAAAAGAGAGCATATTCCCTCATGGTCCCTAGCACATTCCCCTCTCTCATTTTTAACCATTTTGATGGTATTAGTTTGTCTTCTTTGGGATGCACATTTATGAAAATATTTGGAATTCTTGTCCCCTTCCTTGAGCCATAACTGCTTGGACCTTTGCCTCCATTTTGTTTCCTCCTCTACCAGCATTCCATCCACCTCTCTTTGCAGGTCTCTTATGGTATCATTAAGATCCCCTTGGTTTGAGTTCTGCAGTTCTTGGATCATGGCACTTTTAAGCCTAACTTGCTTAGTGTGGTTACCTTCACTTGTCTTCTGCCAACTTCTCAGGTGCTGTCTGCACTTTGCTAGACCATGTTTGAGGGAGCTTAGAGAGTGGCTCCTATGGGGGGTTGTCATCCAAGCCCTTTCTATTGTTTCCTTACAACCCTCTTTAATGGACCAGCTGGCTTCACACCTAAACAACTTCTACCCCTTCCTTACATTTCCTTCCCCGTGATCACAAGTAATCAGCAATGGGGAATGATCAGAGTTTATGACAGGTAAAACATGAACTTCCCAATTGTTGTAGAGTAAAGGTCAGAATCCATTTCCCATAGCTCGATCCAGTCTTTCTTTGGTGAAACCACCTCCATCTCTCTCGTTGCACCATGTGAACTTTGAGCCTATATATCCTAGGTCACTAAGCTCACAAGCATCGAGTGCTTCCCTAAATCTTTTCATTTGAGAGAAAGGCCTAGAGGCAGCCCCTGAGTTCTTTACTGTGATGCCCCTAGATTTTCGTTTAGGATCGGACGGACATCTGAAGCGTCGAGACATGTAACACAAGGTTACTTGCCCCCGTTCATGACATGTAAGATACAATGTTCCTAACATGCATCTAGCATTATGCAATATTCGCAGCGGATATTTTTTTTTTGAATACTATTCACCAAACTTATAACATCCCAAATAATTAAAGCATAATCAATGCATACTTAACAAAATAAATAACCACGATTACAATAAGGGTCTCAGAAAACTGTAATCTCAAAACATAGGAGACTAGACTCCATATTTACAGTACCAAAATACACTACTGAACCAGTTTATCGAGTAACTTGCGTAACTCAATTAACAAGGCTAGAATACTGTCCAAAAAAAAAAAAACTAACTATAGAAGCTGAAAACTCTGCATCGCATCTGTGTCGTCTAGTCAACCTCCTCCAGTCTATTGGTGTCTGCTCCCTGTTCTGAACCTGACACATCGCCTACCATTCGGGGGGAATGGTAGTTGGGACTACCACGGTAATATTTGATTACAAATCTCAGTAAGTTAACAGAAAACTTTTACACAGGTTAATGATGCATGCATAGAAATAAAGGTATGAATGCACCATCAAAGTCAAAAGTAAATATAACATGGCATAAAATAATAAGCATAATGTGACATGACATAACATTGCATGAGCTGACATAATTGAACTGAAACAGAAACTTAGCTTGACGTGACATGAACTTAAATCATAACATGGACGTGAACTTGAAACATAACATGGACGTGAACTTGAAGCTTGACATAAACGTAAACTTGAACATAACGTAACGTGGAACATGACATGAACATGAAATACATGAACTTGGAATCTTATTCAATTGACTTAATTAATAACGTGACCATATGGATTCTACACGGGTCCCCTTGAGCCGTGTGTCCTTGCTGATTACCGCATCACAACACAAGTATCTACACCAGTTGTGAGTGCGTTAATACGTACTCCACAGTTGTTGTGGCTCCACGTATTCTACGTGTCACAATTGCTGTATCTCACGTAGTGTATGCTCTACATTTGTTGTGGCCCCATACTTTATGCTCCACAGTTGTTGTGGCCCCATGAATACACGTAAAATAAAAAATGGCACCATCGGCGTTAGTGCCTAGCGAGCTCCGGTGACCAGCTAATTAGGCCCCATTCGCAACCTGTTGACTGTACTTCATCAACCTAGGAAATTTCACACCTATTTAGACACTCTAGCGTGAACAAAGGAATTCCACTAGGATATTACCCCATCCTAGCACTTAGGGTCATGATTGACATGAATAACTTAACATGATTATTCTCGAGATACACAAACTGTATTCGAGACCAGACACGACATGAATACGAAAGGACAGAAGTCCTGACGTAGCGTAACGTGACATGAACGTAAGACGACAGACATGACATAATTTGAGACATTAACATAACAGATAATATTTCATAACATGGTATAGCATGTAACAGAGAATAGTTCATAACGTGGCATAACATGTGACAGAATATATTATGTAACAAATAAGTATTTCATGATAGAATAATTCATGTAACAAATAAACATGTGATAACATGGCATGACATATATAACAACATACAAACATAAAATATAGTTTCCCTTACCCATTACACATACACAAAAAAACTGATAGTAAGTTAAAAGTTAACTTACCTCGTTTGTCGCGTTCAATGAAAATAAAGCACGAAACACGAGGAGCTGTAAGAGGATATTCTAAAAGTTAGAAATTTAATTACTAACAATTAGAAATGTGTAAAAGAGACAATTTAGAGTAAAATTACCATTTTACCTTCTACATGTGGAAAAATGACTATTCTACCCCTAACTTAAGGATTTCACATCCTAATCCCAAAAATTTTCAAAATTTACATTCCTCATGTAAATTTTGTCCTAAACTCAAAAATCAACTCAGAAAAATTTAAAACAAATCACAACTAGGAAAAACACACTATGGCCAAAAAGATCCATAGACCATTTCTCTTGATTTTTGTTGCAATTCATTCCAACTTCAAAACTCATGCTTAAACCAAAATTTTCCAACAAACATCTTCCAATCCTAAGTTTAAAATCATACTTAAAACATCCATTTAGAAAAGACTTATAATCAACACCAAACATCTTTGTGTAAAAAGATCAAAACACTTGAATCACAAGCTTTGTCCTTAAATCAAAACATCTCCAAGAATTCAAAAAAAAAAAAAAAAAATCAAATCTTACTTCTAACATATTCATAACATCATCCCAAGATAAACCATGCTTTAAATCTTACTCCTAAATATACAACTGAGTCTAGTGGTGTAGACTATAACGTATTCTGACACTTCTAACTACCTCAAACAACTAAAATCGCATTTCTGGCACCATAGTGGGTGATAACACTAACTATGTTGACGGACTAAAACCTATGCGATTAGTCGATTCGTGAAAACTTACGGAGTTTTTTCGGGGTTCCTAAAGTCTATAGAAATTTTACCATTGAATTTCTAGCGGGCTGTTACATCTGCCATGCTGAGTATTTCATTAAAATCCCCCATGGCACAGCCATGAGGTTTGGTTCACAGATGTTATCAATATCAGCAGCTGCCAACTGCCTTTCCTTTTCTCGGCTGCTGGGTTCCTATAAAAGCCTGACATCAACCATGGTTGTCCCCCATACTCAGGTGTTATGTTTACTGTAATGTGGACCCTTGAGTAATAAGTAAACTAAGCCTTCACTTTATTTTTCCATAGCATTGCCAACCCACCACTCTTGCCTATACTGTCAACCACAAAACTTTTTCAAAGCTCAGCTTATTCCTAATCTTTTCCATCCTCTCTCTTATGCACTTAGCTTCTGATAGCAACACTACTAGGGGGTCCTTTTCTTTCACCAACATGTGGAGTTCATGAACTGTCTGAGGGTTTTCAAGCCCTTGGTAGTTCTAGCATAGTATTTTCATGAGGATGGGCAGGGTTGCATAGCAGCCTCTGCCCCTGCATTGTTCCCCTCGGCCTCCTCCTTATCAAGAAGCCTTAGTCTCTTCTTAACTCCATTTCCTGTCACAGCTTGGGCCTTTCTTTTTTGGGCTTTACTAGGATGCTCATAGCCCATCTCCTCTTCCTTAGGTTGGTCCAAAGAGCTATATGGGCCAACCCGTGCTCTTAACTTCCACATTTTTTGAGTGGGAGACCCTTTCCTACCTACTGGGCTCTTTCTGCTGCACTGGCCCCTGGGTGATTTCATCCTACCTTTAACGGGAGTAGACTTCTTTGGAGAGTTTGCCTTAACCTTAAGGCTTTGCTCAACTAGCCTGCATGAACCTTTCATGGAAAAAGGTAGTTTTTGGCTCTTGTGTCCTGACTTGTTCCTTGCAGTCCCATGAATGGACAGAAAATCACTATTATGCACTTTATGGTTCCCCATGCTCTGAAGTGCCTCAGAGCAATATAGTAGTCTGCAGGCCTGTTCAGATGGGGTGCTGCTATACCCGTTGGACTGGTTTGTGTACTACTGGGCCTTGGGGTGCTCCTGGACAATACCTGATGGTTCTAGCCATGGTACCTCCACCTCTGGTGGTGGTTGAGACTTCCTGCTGCCCCCATGCTGAACACCCTCCTCCTGGCCTTGTTCTCGTGAGTGAGATCCCTGAGAAGAAGATGTAGGTGACCCTCCATACTTCTTCACAGAGAGTTGGTGATGAGAACTAGTAGATGCTCCTCAACCACTGTCCATATTGCTCTTGAGCCTGGGGGACTAGGTTGAAGTTAGAACACTTGCCATTAACATACTTCAATAAACCACACTTGTAGCATATAGTGGGGAGACGTTCATTTTTGAAGTAAGCCCAACATTGTTTCTCGCCCAAGTTGATCATCCTGCCTCTTTTCAGAGGTTTTGTAATGTTGACTTCTACCCTATTCTGAGAAAGCTCCCCCAGCCACAACCCTGATCATCCATCTCCACAAGGTGCACCCTGCCGATAGCTTCACCTATCCTCCTCCCTACCAGCTCATTCATCCCTGCAAATGGTAGGTTATGGACTTGAACCCAGAAGAGTTCTGTGGTAAACTGCACCTCGTTTGGAGTCAAAACTCCTTCAAACTCCTTAAGGCAGATAAGGTGACAATCAAAGGACCAAGGTCTTTCATGTAAGACCTCCTTATCAGAGACAAGCTGGAACTCTAGCAAAAACTTGTTGGTTCCTAAGTCCCTAAACATTAACCATCCTTCTGTGTTCCACACCTTTGCCATGGTGGTCTTGAATGCATCTCTGTTAGCATATCGATCATTGAGGATCAAAGTCAGGAGGCAGTGGTTGCCCCTAAGCTTAGTAGAAGAGATTGCATCCTCTGGCAGTAAAAATTCTTGTTGCTCTTCTTCAGTAAGGTTTAGATTGCCCCATCATTGGGTGATGTCCTCCTCCATTGTTGAGAAACCACTCTAAAGGCTTGCACCTAAGAGACAAAAGCTTAATCACAGGACTAAGCAAGAAACCTCACCCTTTACACTGGAGAGGACCTAGTACTAGTGATCTCAGGCCTAGACTAATATGAAAGATCCTATACTGGATTATTATGAAGTTGGGAAATATACCTCGTATTAGGCTAGTGTAATGAAAAAACAGCTGGATCCTTTTGGCATTTATTCCTAATGATATTGTAAAATAAAATAAGTAGGTTATTAAAGGTAACAGAGTATTCCCAATGGGTTATGTAAAATTTGAAAAAAATAGTTCAAAATAGCCCATCCAATGGATTATTTATTTTATCACTAATATCTAGTTTGCTACAGAAGCTCCTCAACATTTATAGAACACTGTATGCTCTTGTCTCTACTTGTTACTCTTTACTTTATTTGAAATGAATAAAATATATGAAAAAGTATAATATTTAAATGATATGAAGAAAAAATAGATAAGCTGATATATGATATATTGTAAAAGTCAGTATGTAAAATAGAAAAAGTAAATTTTGGTGATGTATTTTAAAGGATAACATGAGAAATCTATTGGGAATGCTAGCCTCCTTCAACACAATTTTCTAAATAACTTCATGCATGCTTTATTAATGATGTTGACAAACATTTAAATAGAAAAGAGAACATAGCAACCAAACTTGTTACGTTGGCTTTAGCCTTGAGGATAAGTCCTCTTTTTTATTGACCATCTAACTCTTACTAGAACTCGTTGCCTTTAGAACTGAGGATAAATCTTCTTATTTATTCCCACTTACTACTAGGACTCCAATACTCAAATATTCTAGGATTCATAATTACCTACTAGAACTTATTTTGTTTTGTTTTGTTTTGTTTTTTTCCCTAAACAAGCAAACTTAATATTGAGAAGTACTGATAAGAGGTACATAATGTCTCAAGGAGGGTCTTTGTCACTGTCAATATATAAGAAACATCTAAGAATACAATCAACGGGTATACAACCAAAAGCTAAATTTGTCCTTACCCATTTCACCATAGAGTGCGCACATCAATTTTGTGATTGATGAATTTTGATTACTCTCTAATCTTCTTGAGGGTGAAGATTTTGATAGATGTCATCTATGATTGAAGTTATTTGCCATATTGGTGAAGGAGCTTCATTTTCTATTGCAACTATAACAAGTTGTGCATCACCTTCTAGGATAGATAGGCTCCTATGGGGTTGTTTTACCAGTTTTGAAGCAGGAGAATTGCTGAGGCTTCGATTATGACTAGATTGGTAATTGAAATTTTTTAGGTCTATATTTCCAATATATTGCCTTTTGAGTCTCGACATACAACTGCAGATGTAGAGAAATTGTCTCTTATTGCTACATCAAAAGAGAAGCTCCATTAATTTGGAGGTGGAGCTACCCAATTTAATCTTTGAAGGACTTTTGATTTTTTCTCTAAGGCTTGTAGGTCTTGTTCATCTTTTTCAGTTGGATTGTGGCCTTTCTAAGCGAGATGGCTGCATGATTGTGAACAATATCATTTTCTTGCCTCCATATAAAATCCAACACTATTACCATGAAAGTCTAAAATGGATGTTTCTCTAAGGCATTTAATCCCAATACTAGTGCTGGATTGATTAGCAATTGTATCTAATTTGACATTGAATTTATTGGCAGTAAGGCAAGGTTTAGTGGCCAGTTGCTTTGATGCCATAGTATGCAAGTGATTGGACTTTTAATGAAAAGATGGATCATTGCTGTTTCTTCTTCTTCGTTTACATTGGAGACAATTTCAAGGCATAAAATTTGGAATGACGCTGCTCAGTCTTGCCCTTGTGGGAAGCATCTTCTATATTATTTTTCAAAGTAGTAACTTGTGATGATCATGGATTTTCAAACTCCAGATTTTTTAAAAGTTGGGAGTTTAGAAAATTTTGCAGTGGTGTGAAATCTGAATGTTTTGCCACTATATGGTACGTTGTTTTCATAGAGAATTTCCTGTTGTGATTCGGGTTTCAAATTATTGAGTTTTGTCTCTGGCTACTTAAAGCGAGAAGAATGTTTTGAATTTCTATAATGCTATCTTGCTTAAACAGAGTTAGCATTTTCTCAATATTCCAAGAGCCATGATTGGTTGCAATGATATCAGAGATTTTCTTAAGTGGGTGTATGTCATTTATTTGATGGAGAGGCTTTCGCTTGAGATTTTTCAATGTTGAGATCCAAGACTCTGACCATATGTTGACTGATAAACCATTGAAGATCTGATAGCACTTGCCTTTTGAAAGTAGTTTCCTTGTCTTGAGAAATCCCTTCCATAACCATGGGTTCGATATTTTTGGTGGTACATTCCAAAAATTTGTAGTATTTAGGTATTTTTTTTGTGAGCACCTCATGCCATAGTCCAATAATTTGCTTGGTTCATTTCCCATCCTGCTTTTGCTAGAAGCACAAAGTTCATATATATTCTCCATTGACCTTTGTCCAACCCCACCAGAGTTCTTGGGTCGACAGAGAGATTTACACGACTTCAATGTGAGATTGTGATTCTAATTTTTGGGAAAATCCCACCAAAATTTTTTTGAACTTTCTTTTATTTATTTTTTATTATTATTTTTTTTAAGGAAGAGTCAGAGTCACATGTCCAATAGTGGCCCCTATCCTAAATTTATTAATAAAACCCTCACTTGTGGACCATTCATACACTTGAAGGGTTACAAATAAGAACATAAAACAACCTGAACCCAAGTTTTACTAAATGCACTATATTCCTAGCACAAATCCTTATTTTGAAACAAACCAAACGAATAAAAGACTAGAACCAATAGCACATATCCTTATTCCAAATTATGATCTCATAGAAGGGAGACCTAGTTTATCCACCTTTAAAATACCTTTAAGCTTCCACAGAATATCATTAAAATTGACCCACATACCAGACTGATGATTCTAGGCCAAACGAGCAAGAAAATCAGCTATTATTTTTCCTTCTTTATAAACATGACTTATCTTGACTTGCAAACCAGACAGGATCTCTTGGATTTTGTCCCAATAATCTTCAAGATACAAAATGCCACATCTACCTTTTCCCAACCAATTTACTACAAGTAAAGAATCAAGTTCGATCTCAACTCTATGCAAATCCAACTCCTTACAATGCTGCAGCCCATAATAAAGAGCTAGTAATTATGCTTCATTATTAGAACCATGAGACAACTCTTTAGCAAAAGCCAACCGCAAACATCCCTGATCATCTCAATAAGGCCACCCGCCCCCATGTATCCTGGATTCCCCAACAAACTCCCATCAACATTCAACTTAAACCATCCCCTATTTGGTCTATTCCACTTTACCAAACAAACCTACTTATGTAAAGGAGCTTTAATTGGAATAGAAAAGACAACCAATATTCGATCATCACCATCCTTTAATTTTTTACTAGCCCTCAAGCATAAACCCACCCATCCAATCACTACCTTAATTGTACCCACAACAACTGAACAAAAACTTTTTCCCCTTCCATACGAGCTTTGTACTGCCACAACCAAAGCGACCAAGTTAAAATAATTGGAACCAAACCAGGCAACGTACCTTTTTGAGAAGAATGTGGGGCTCGTCTAAACCAAAGCTCCATATTATCCCTCCAAGGCATCCCCAAATTCAGAGAAGCCCTGTGCCAAACTTTTGCTGCTAGCGAACCTATGGCAAGGACATGATCTTGGTCTTCCATACATCCCCGTGCACAACATTCACATTTAGACACCACGGGAATGCCCAAATCTTTAATACGTGCATCCACACTCAGGCAAAAATTTAATGCCTTCCACAATGTAACTGAATATTTTTTGGAATTGCTGAGTGGGAAATCCAAGGAACCCAATCAGATTTTGAAGAGAAATTACCATTCAAATTCGACTTCCAAATCAGAATATCTGCACCATCCTTATGCTCACCTAAACATTCCAAAATTTCTTCAAGCTTAGAGTCCCCCACCAGTCTTCTTAGAAGATCCACATCCCACCCATTCTGAATTTGACGCTCCCTTACTGTGAGGGAAGGAAGATCCGAGATCTCATAGGAATCGAGAATAGTGCATGATTTCAACTAGGTATGCTGCCAGAAAGAAACTTGACCATCCGTTAACTTCCACAAGGAATTACTCATCACCCTAGGTAACACTGCTACTATTCTCTTCTAGAGTAAAAAGCCTTTACTAGAATCAATCAAAGAGACGTGCCTATCCTTCACATATTTTGCCTTGAAAAAATTAACCCATACTGAGTTTTGAGTTAATAAATTCCATGCAAACTTTATAAAGAGCTACACCTACACATCTTCAAATTTCCTTAGTCCCATGCCCTCTTCAAAAGTTGGGTTATACACTCTTTCCCAAGAAACCCACTTTCTTCTTGGCTTCCCATTAGAAGATCTCTAGAAAAAATTACTCATGAGCCAATTAAGGCTACCACCATTACTTTAGTAGCTTACAAAACAGAAAATAAGTGAATCAGGATACTTGCCCCATGCCTCAATAACAGAATGCGAGCATTGGATGATAATAATTTTCTTTACCATCCTTCAAGCTTGCCACGAATCCGGCGCAATAACTCATCAAAATGAGTCACTTTCAGCCTTCCTGATACCAACGGCGCACCTAAGTACTTCATCGGAAAAGAGCCCTTTGAGAAAGAAGTAATTCTCAAAGCACTCTTTTTTAAGCACCCGTAAAATACTTAGGGAAAAAATAGACGACTTCTCTTTACTCACAACTTGACCAGACCAATCTTCATAGTGAGCAAAAACATCCCTGATAACACAACACGATGACTTCTCACCATTAGCAAACAAAACAATGTCATCAGCATACAATAAGTGAGATATAAGAGGAGCGCCCCGAGGATGAGAAAATGGAACAATCATCCCATTTCCAAATTTATGTTTTAACAATCTGGATAACATTTCTTCCACAAGAATAAACAAAAATGGAGATAAAGGATCCCCCTGCCACAAGCCATGCCAACTGGGGAAGAAGCCTTTCACTGTGTCATTCATAACCACAAAGAACCACGTAGTGGAGATACATTGCGTGATCATCTCACAAACCCAAGGGGCGAAACGAAACGAGAACATGACCTATAATAGGAAATCCAAATCAACATTGTCATACACCTTAGCCATATCCACTTTAGCTAGGACATTGCCACCACAAATCCGCTTTTCATCAAATGTATCATCTCTTGGGCCAGAGTAATATTCTCAAATATACTTCTTCCAGGCAAGAAAGCGCCCTGCTCTAGGGAAATAATCTTATTTAAAATAGGCGACAATCTACAAACCAAAATTTTGGAAAAAACCTTGTAGATCACGGAGCACAAACTAATGCGTCTAAATTTGTCAAACTTGGATGGATTTTGCACTTTCGGAATTAACAAAATATAAGAAGCCGAGTAAAATCTAGGTAGAGGGGAGCCACTGAAAGACTCCCTAATTGTTGCCACCACATCAGACCCCAAAATATCCCAACATGAACAATAGGAGCCAGAACCAAAGCCATCGGGACCTGGACTACTATCAGTTGGAATAGAAAACATAGCCTATTTCACCTCTTGGATTGAAGAGAACTGAAGAAGAATATTGTTGTCCTCCTCCAAAACAACATTCTGCACAAACAATGATAAATCTGGGGTATCCCTCCTTGGTCTTGCATGAAGGAAGTCAATCAAGAAATCCACAACACGAGCATGAATAGCTTCCAGGAAATTCAAACAAGAACCATCTTGGAGTCACATTTCCTACACAATCGGCTTATTCACAGAAACAAACGTTTTAAAAAACTGAGTGGATACCTCGCCCTTCTCCATCCAATTGAGTTTAGCTTGTTGTCAAAGCCAAGTCTCGTCTCTAAGAAGCCAAACTGCAAGCTCTTCCTTGGCAACTAATAATTCTGTCTCAACCTCTTCAAAAAAGCTAGCTTGCAATTGACTTTCAAGTTTTTCTATTTGCTTTTCCAAATCACGAATATTAGTCTCAGTGTGCCAAAAAATTCTAAGATTCCAATTCTTTAATACCACTTTCAACTTTTTCAATTTAGAAGCTAGCTGAAAGAGACCCACAGCAGCAACTTGAACCTGCCAAGTTTCTTTAACAATCTCTCTAAAACTCACATGAGACACCCACATTTGTTGGAACTTAAACGGAGGAGGCCCATATAAAGATACAAGAGACTTTAATACAAAGGACATCGGTGAATGATCCGAAGTCGAATGAGGCAAATAATTACAATAAGTATTAGGTACCAAGTCCACAACCAATGGATTTAACAGGCATCTATTCAGTTTTGACCAACTTCTAGCCAAGCCTCTCTGCCCATTACACCAAGAAAACTTGCTCCCCATTGATTTCATTTCAGTTAACCCACAAGCCTTAATAAAATCATTGAACTCATCCATTGCAATTCTCAACTGGGGTCTACCACCACTACGTTCATCATCCCCACGAATAATGTTAAAATCACCAAGACATAGCCAAGGTGTACCTTGCACTACATCCAATTGTAGCAGCCTCCAAAGATCTCTCATATCCAATGGTTACATTTTGCGTAAACCACAAAGACTACAACAAAGCGTGAATCAACCTTAGCAAAAGAGATACATGCTGAGCATTGCACTGACTAACCAAAACCTCTAAACCATCCCTCGATAACAACCATAATTTTCCACCAACACTTTGATTAGAAAAATCATGTTCAAACTTTAAACTATTTTTCAAACCTTCCAAATTACTATCATCAACAAAAGGTTAAGCCAACATAATAAAATTTACCTAATACTTCCTCACCAACTTACAAAGTCTTCTCCGTGAAGATCGAATCCCACAGATGTTCCAAAACGGAGGTTGAGACATTATAAATCCATCTGAACGGGCTTGCTAGGAACCTGAGATGAGCTTCTGAGAATTCTTTCACCCTTAGCTACATTCTTAGCCTTTATAGCATCACCATCCAAGGGGTAATCTTTATTTTTACACAAATGCTCTATCTTTTCTTCATCAGGCTTAGAGGCATATATTTCAACAACTCCATCAGGTTTTAACTCCACCCTATCGACCAGAATCACATCAACCAGAGACTCCATCATAAGTCGATCTTCTGTGTTATCATGTAGCACCCCATCCTCTGCCACATTCTCAACTAACTCCTCAATCACCACCATGTCACATGGCTGTATCATCAACACACCAACAAAAATGTCATTTATGGGCAGTTCAAGAGATTGAGAAACCTCCATATTTATCTGATTAGGCACCGACTTATCATTAGGCATAGGACTAGACTCCATCACCACTGTTTCAATATCAGCAATGTCTACACTAGAGTTCTGCACTTTTGAAGACTTAGGACCATCCATATTTCTATCCACATTTTCAACCACCAACACATCGACAAAAGAGACATTAGCAAGCAATTCATGAGACCAAGTATCCACCATGCGATTTAAATCTTTACCCACTTCAAATATCTTCGGATCCTAACCACCAACCACCATTAACTCTTTATAGGCACATTCTACAATATAGCTCTACGTTTTGGAATGACTAGGACCAGACATATCACTATCCACATTCTTAACCACCAACACACCAACAATAGTGTCATTTATAGGCAATTCAGGAGATTGAGAAACTTCATATTTATCGGACCAGGCACCGACTTATCATTAGTTATAGAATCAAGATTCAATACCTCTGTAGGCGTGTCTTGCACATATGGCTTAGGCTTCAAAATATTATCCGGCTTCTTTGTTTCCCTCTCAAGCCCCTTGAGTTTGCGATGAACCACCTGAGTAACACCTCCCTTCCATTTACATGTCTTCAAATTATGCTAGAACATCTTGAACAAAATTTAGGTAGAGTCTCATATTCAACCTCAATATAGAAACTTGAAGCATGGTGAGGATTTCCAATCCAAATCCCCCTAACTGGTTCCCTTGCCACATCTAATTCCGAATAGACCCTTGCCCAATTAGTTCTCATTGAGCATTTGGTGGCATTATCATGGCACAAAAATCAACCCAAAGGGGTGGTGATATTCCTTAAGAAAGATTCATAGTAATAATTTGCTGGTAATCTAGGAAGGAAAACCCACATCGGTACCAAAGAAGGCCCTGTATCCTCATCAAAACCTGGATACCAATGGAACCCTTGGTAGGGAGCACCATCCACATCAGTAATCTCCCTTGATAATGCCTTCACAAAATCAACCTCATTTGAAAGACACCCGAAGACATTCCGAGGCTTTCTCATGGCGAAAACGATCAATTGCGAACTCAGACTGCAACGATTTCAGATGAACACTCGGATTACATCAAGGGACAAACACTGCCTTAAAAATTTAAAGACCATCGAATACCTAAAAGGACCAGTAGATTTCTTGACTTCTTCCTTGGAGAACAGAACACAGATCTCACCATCAATAATTTTTGTAGGACAAAAGGAACCTCAATTTCAGGTAATGGCTGTGGCGAATAGGCCACCAAATCAACAAAAGAATGTTACCGACTAGCCGTCGCCACCCAAGAGGAACCCCACCGGTCACCATACGGCACACATGGATAACGAGCCCTAGCAGAGCATGATTAAGAGGAAAAGGGCATTATCGAAATAAAAGCAAAATCGCTTATGACCTCACCTATCTCTTTTTTTTAAAAAAACTTGTATTCAACGACTTGCGCACTAATTTCGATAGCATAAAGGAAAACATTTAATATGAATGAATTGTGCTTGTGATTGATCTGATTAGCGTTGTCCTCCCTGGTTGTGAAAGTAATTTTGACTTTCAATCTTTTAACTTATGGTTGATTTTCTTCATTAAATATTTGAAACTTTCTTTTTTTGGCTCTGTTGAAAGAAGTTGGAAGTCCTATATATTTCATTCTAGATGAGGATGACTTGTATGGCAATATTTGAGTGATTGTAGCTTTGATTATGGAATTGATACTTCTAGTGATGAAAATTGAGGACTTATTAAGATTGATTGTTTTTAACCTGACTAATCTCGATATTTCCCCATATTTTTGGATATTACTTGAGCACTTTTTTCATTTGTTTTTCTAAAGATGATTAGATTGTCCTCAAATAATAGGTGAGAGATTGAGAGACTGTTTCTACTTAGTCGAATACCTTCAAGTTTTTCTTGGGCCTCTGATCTGGCTATTAGTCTAGATAGTACCTTTATGCTCAATATAAATAGAAAATGTGAGATGATGTCACCTTGTCTGAGTCCCCTTTAAGTTTTGAAAAAACCTCTTTGAGTACCTTTAATGAGACTAGAAGATGATGCTGTTGTGACACATTCTTTAAGCAAATTGATCAAAGTATTGCTAAATCCCAAAAATTTCATCACATAGAAAATCCCATTCTATATAATTGAAAGTATTTTCCATGTCAAGCTTTATTCTCATTAGTCCTATTTTCTCTGATGTTTTCTTCAGGTGGTGAAACAGCTCATGGGCAATCATTGGATTTCTTTTTTTCTTAATGTTATGACCACAAACAAATGCCATTTGAAGAGAGGGAAATGATGTTGGGAAGAGTGGTTTTGAAATGGTTGGCTAGGACTTTAGTGATGATTTTGTAAATAACATTGGTCAGATTAATTGGGTTGGAAATTTTTAGGATGAAAGCAAGTTTTGGGGTGAGCTAGGATTGGAAATTTTTGGGATGAAAGCAATTTTGTATTATTCATTTGTTTTAGAAGTTTACCATTTTGGAAAAAATTTTGCATTGCCTTGATGGCTTCACTTTTGATGATAATTCAATAGTGTCTATAAAAGAGAGCGGTAATTGCATCTGGCCCCGAGCCTTTTTGATTTAGGATTTGTTTTAAAGCTGCAAACATTTCTTCTTCACTGGGTGGTGCACTAAGAAATTCATTTTCTGTATCCGTGACTTGTTTATTGTCGAGATTTTCAAGTTGGTCTGAACTATCGAGTTTGTAGTAGCATATATGGACTGAAAACAATTAATGAAAGTAGATTCGATAATAGATTGGTCCATTGACGAATTACCTAGCCCAATTTAATGGAATCAATCGCATTGCTCTACCTTCGGATGATTGTTGATAGGTGACAAAATCTAGTGTTGAGATTCAAGTTGATTAGCCATGAGATTTTGGATTTTTGACCATAATATTTTTTCATTCTTTAGTTACTTATGGAGGTTGTATTGAAGCTATTTTTCTCTAGCCTTATTTTGTAAGGATGGAGTGTTGCACTGTTCTTCCAGAAGTACACTTTCTATTTTTTGAATATTGACTTGAATTATTCCAAAATGGGCTTTGTTCCAATGTTTAAGATAGTCTTTTGTGGCCTTGATTTTTTTGCAGAGTATATAAGCTAGAGTTCTTGTCAAATGCTTGCTCCATGCTTTTTGGATTATTTAAGCTGGAGCATGGTTGCTCCATGCTCGTGAACTGTTGTATTTAAAAGTAGTGGATAATAATATGACGTCGAACAAGTCCTATATTGCATGCGTCGTCTGGAAAAACAATGTCCATTGTTGGTTTGTAATACCATGATCTAGTCTCTCGTGTATAAGTGCACCGTGTTGTCTATTGTTAGTCCATGTAAAATATGGGCTTGTAAAGTTGATATTAATTAATTTATAACTTTCGATAAGTAGATGTGAAAGGGCACCCCACAAATTCTTTTAGATTGGTTGAGTAGATCGTTGAAATCACCTATATAACACCATGGTCCTGGGAATGCTTTGAATATTGAATGCCAAAGTTTCCAAATACTTGCTTTAAAGTGCCATTGAGCAAGGGCATATACAAATGTAACAAGCCAAGAGTGATATGGAGGATCATAGTTAATAAAAATAGAGATAGCATTTATATTAATATTAATAGGTTCAATATCTAAACCTAAATGCTATAAAAGTAGAAGGCCTCCTTTGTTTCCTAAGGCTGGAAATTTTACAAAATGGTGGAAACAAGACTATTCACAATAGATAAGGTGTGTTCTACAGGTGCCATGATTTCTGAGAAAAAGATAATATTGGGATTATATTTTCTAATATTGGCCCATAGAGATTGGATTGCTTTGGGTCGGGTATCCCTTGCAATTCCAAACCATTGTCTTCATTTAGCTGGTGGAGGCATTTTTTAGCTTGCCTCTTCAAATTTTTTAGATTTTTCAAACATGGTTGAGTGTGACCTGAAGTATGAGGTGGGCCTTGGATGCTCCTTATATTTGTTAATTTTCCCCATAGATCAAATTGCATTTCCAATAGCATGGAAGCCAGAGTTTAATCATCTGTGATGGGTTCAGGAATGACTTATACAGATTCGTTAGCCTCACCTGTGGGTTGATTTTTTTTTTTGCTTTCTCTTAAGAGGTTGTGGGTCATCGTGCAAGGTAGGAGTGCTATGCCTTTTTGTAATTATCTTCGAGTTGAGTGAGGACAAGTGGGAGGTCTCTATGGATACATTTGGGCTATTGGAGCATATGACATTTTTGGTAGTGACTATTGGAATAACTAGTGCGCTTGAGTGATTTGTACTTCTTAGTTTAGGAAGGGTAGCTAACTGGGCTTGCTTGTTAAGAAATGAGCCTTGTAGAATAAAATTTGAGAAAAGCGAATTTGGCTCACTATGATGTGCCGAGAGGAGATGAGCTTTGTGCTTAGCTTGTTGTGCTTGATATCCTTGTTTGTCAATTGCATCTATGTCCATTGTGAACTCTAGGGGGGCTTCTTCATAGCTATTGACAGAGATAAATTCCATTCCTGAGGCGTCCAATCGATCAGGGCTTGGAAGGCATAATTAGCCCCTAGTGCTGGGAGGTTTGATCTTGCCTTGACTGATGGTGGGAGTGGATTAATGGTGCAAAAATTAAAATCCTGCTTTGATCGGGTTGGAGATGGTTGGTGCTGATGAATTAAATTCAGGTGACTAAATAGGGGTGTAAAAAAAAACCGATAAACCGGTAAACCGGACCGGACCGGACCAAACCGGTGGCATCGGTCCGGTCCCGAGGTTGGTTCGGTCCGTTACCGATTTTAATTTTCTTAAAACCAGTCAAAATCGGTCCGGTTTCAATTTTTCATTTTCTAAAACCGGACTGGACCGGACCGATTTATATATATATTTTAATTTTTTATATTGTATATAATATTTATATATAATATATAACTATATATAAAATAGTTTTGTATTATATGATAAATTACTAATTAATATAATATTAAATTTTAAAATCTTATATCATTTTGCTTATTGTATTAATAGTTATATTAATACTATATCACTATATATTATAATATACTATAATATATCATTATATTATATATTATAATATATCATTATAGTCTATAATACAATTATAATATATATTATAATATACTACAATATATTATCACTACAATATTATATACTATATTATATATATTATATAATATATAATATAGTACATTAAAACCGGTAAAAATCGGACCGAACCGGATCGGAAACCGGTAAAACCGGAGTACCGGTTTAGGAAGGTAACCGGTGCGTAATCGATTTTAAAAAATGTAAAACCGGTACATACCGGTTCGATCTTAAATTTTGTCCAAAACTGGACCAAACCGGACCGGTTACACCCCTATGACTAAATGCTGTGCAACAATAGCTCCTTACCTCGGATTGCCGAAAAGTGTATTGGAATTGCCAAGTGCTAAGAGTTTTTCAATTGGTGGATCAGTGAGTGGTTCTTAAAAGCCAAGCTGATGCCATCATGGCTTTTTTCGCAGTTGAGTTCCATCGATTGCGACGATGGAAAATTCTTTTACGGTACTTCTTGTGTATTTTCCACCATTTTTCCTTTCCCCTTTGCATTTTGTGTTGAGAATTGTTGATTCAGGATATGGTAGGTCGCTCTGGTTAGAAGAGTTTGCTGTAAGGTAGTGATGTTGAGATATGAATGACGATGTGGAACCTGCTTTAAAGAGGGGTTGTTGAGAACTGATTAGTGGAGAGGATCAGATGTGGTTGTTCAGCTTGGCTTAGGATTTGTGGATTTGTAGTTAGGGTTGTCTGGGATAGTGAAGGGTTGAGGTTCTCAACTCGAAGCCATGGACCGAATGGAAGATGTGTGGAATAGATTTTAGAATAGTGCAAAAAATTTGAAAATGACCTAATCTTCCACAATCATAGCAAAAATCGGACAACCTTTCGTATTTGAAGGAAACCCAAGTATCTATGTTGTAGGCTCTTGGGAGAGTGAATCCTCGTTTTGGTGGAAATGTGATGTCGATCTCAACTTTTATCCTGACAAATTTCCTGTATGTAATTCCAAATTAGTTGTCTTCTTCTACCTGTAGTAAGTTGCCCAACGCTTTCCCAATATGTGTAGCATTGTCATGAGTCATATGGTCAAGTGGGAGGCCATGCATCTGCACAAAAAACTTTAAGTGGTACAAATCAATTTCCTTCAATGTAAAACCAAGTGGCTACGGTTTAAGAATGAGCAGGTGCCCTTTGAAGTTCCATTTGGTTGAGAACTTTGTGTTTGTCTTGAAGGGATTGGAAAGTGAATAAGAACAAATTTGCTTCCAGGTCTTCTATTAGGAATTTTTGTATGAAATTCCATGCAGCTTTGATGCTTGCATGAATTGCAAATTTGTACAAATGGCGTGCTGCAACTAGATGCCCTGCCAATGCTAGCTCTGATTTTTATTTTTTTTATTTTGCTTCTTGCACTGTAGGTTCTAGCTTGAGATCTTGCCATGAGAGAGCTTCAGTTTATGATATCAGAGAATCCATTTCCATTTAGATGTAGATTGTAATTGAGTTATGCGTTGGGATTTTAGCAATAAAGGGAAGACTCTATGGAGGAGTGGGGGTTCACCGGGAGTGAGGAGACACTCTACAGAGAGTGACTATTATCATGCCACTAACCAGCACTTAACACAAAGCAAAATTCCTTTTGATTTACCTACCTACTAGAACTTAACTACTACTTCTAGTACTTGACTTCCTTAAAGCATGCATGACATCCATGTCCCTTAGCTCGATGTATCTGTACTAGTGTGACATTACCTTTGCATTGACTTGACTTATGATCTATAACTCGAATCAAATTAATTATTATGATTAAAAAAAAAGCCTAAATTGTTTCGAGAGTTACACACTGAATTTCTTTGAAACGATCATATATATATAATAAAGAAAAATGTTAGTAAGAATCCTTTTGGTGGGGCTATCTCGCTTTCTCCCCTTTTCACTCTAGCCAGCCACCCCCCTCTCCCTAAAAAACCTAGATCAGATGAGGGGGGTTGGAGCTTTGGCTCTTCTCCCTCTCCCTCATCCTTTCCTCCCTCATCCCTTCTCCCTATTCTCTCTAGCTTTTTCTTGAATTTTTTTTCTGGTTTTGTTTGTTTTTTCTTGTTCTAAGTAGGGTGAAAGAGACCGTGAGAGGCTTGTGACAGACTGGGGTGCCAGATAGCTCTTGGCAACGGCTTTTGTGGGGTCCCAGCTTGGTGGGGTCTTGATGAGGGTGGCTTGCAGCGCTTCAAGATGGAGAAGCTTAAACTTCGTTTTTGAGAGCGAGGAACAAAGCTTTGTCATGTGCTTGTGGTTGCAGGAATGTTGTGTGCTATGGAGCTGCGGTGATGGCTTGGGTCGACTTTTGTGCCAGATGATCTTGGTATGCTAGGTCCTCTTGAGTCTCGAGGTTGGTTAGTGTTGCTAGATGCCATGCATGAGGTTTTACATGGTGGCTATGCAGGAGGTGCTATGGTGGATTTGGGTGATAGCTGGACCCCACGTAGAGTGGTGATGGCCGTGAGGACTCCAGGGCAGTGCCTGCTCCTCACGCATCACCACAGTCTCTATGTTTGAATTTTATTTCCTCTAAGGTTGAAAATGCGGAACTACAGCTTTCTAAGCTTTATTTCGCTATTTTTCCATGAACCTTTTGCGTTTTTGTTATTTTCTGTGTTTTAGGCTAATAAAAAAATTAAAAATAAAAAAACATAGTCTCTTGGACTTTTGTCCATAGAATGTGTCCTCTACTTCGTCTTAGACAGAGTGTGGGGTTGTTTTTAATTTTTCTTAGGACAGAATGTGGGGTTTGTGAAATCTGTCTTAGGACAAAGTGCTAAGTTCTCAAGCAGTTTGTTTGTAGAAAGTTACAGTAATAGATTAGACCATGTCAGCCATAAAGAAATTTATGTATTAGAGAGCTTTAAAAATAGTAATTGGCTTGTATTCTGTATGACTCAGGTCAAAGTTGTAATATCCCTTCATGAATGAATGGAATTTGTTAGCCTTTTGGCCGAAGCACACTGCATGAATGCCAGATCATCAGGAATGAAATATTTATTTTTCCCTCCATTAAAACTCTCTCTTCCTTACTTCTCCTGTCAAGTTCCTGATGAATACTTGAAGGTAGGACTCTATGAATACAAGATAGAAGCAGAGGAAATGAAGAGAGTGACTTTCTGATATTAAATTAATGAATTGATACAACTACAGAATGTATTTATAGAGATAAAAGATAATAACAGAAAAATAACTAACTTTTTACATCTTTTCCTACTTTAACCCGTGCTTCTCTAGACTTTAGTTCCATTTGCTCAATTTGTGAAGCTATACTCCAACACCCCCCCTCAATTAAGAATGTTCATCTTGCGAAGAGTGTGATAAAAAGGGAGAGAGCCTAAAGGCTTTGTGAATATATCTGCCAGCTGCAATTTGGAAGGAATGTGAAAAAGTTTAATAATATTTTGTTGCAGCTTTTCTCGAACAAGATGGCAGTCAATTTGTATGTGCTTTGTTCTCTCATGCTGAACTGGATTGGTTGCAATGGACAATGTTGATTTACTGTTTGTATAGAGTAGTGTTGGTTGTTGATGGCTAATGTTTAAGTCTTGCAAGGCATAAAGGAGCCACTGGACTTCACAGGTTGTTGAAGCAAGGGCTCGGTATTCTGCTTCTGCAGATGATCTGCTAATGGTAGCCTGCTTTTTACTTTTCCATGAAATCAATGAGTTACCTAGAAAAATAGCAAAGCCTGTTACACTCCTTCGAGTGTCAACACACCCTGCCCAATCACTGTCTGAGAAGGCCTTTAATTGCAATTCTGATGAAGAGGAGAAGAATAAGCCTTGCCCTGGTGTAGCTTTGAGATATCTGAGTACTCTAACAGCTGCTTGGTGATGACTAACAACTGGCTTGGCAAGAAATTGACTCAAAACTTGAACTGAATAAGCAAGGTTAGGTCTAGTAATTGTTAGATACAGTAACCTTCCAACCATTCTTCTATAAGCTGAAGGGTCTTCATAGAGATCAGAATCTGTTGCAGTAAGTTTAAGATTCGACTCCATTGGAAAGGCAGAAGGCTTAGCACCAAAAATTCCAGTATCTTGAAGTATGTCTAAGGCATACTTTCTTTGACAGATTGATATGCCATTTTTAGACCTTGCCACTTCCAAGCCAAGGAAGTATTTGAGTTCCCCCAAATCTTTAATTGTGAACTTGTCATGTAAAAAACTTTTAAGCAACTCAATCTCTAGCAAACTGTCACTAGCAAGTAGAACATCATCTACATAGATTAGGAGTGCTATAAAAGAGGATTCAGATTTCTTAATGAACAAAGAACAATATGAATTTCCTTGAGTAAAACCATAATTAAGTAAAGCAGTAGACAGTTTTGCAAACCATTGCCTAGAGGCTTCTTGTAAACCATAAAGGCTTTTGAGAAGTCTACAAACTTTGTTGTCACCTTTGACAGCCAATCCAGGGGGCAATTCCATATAAACTTCTTCATGTAAATCTTCATGCAAAAAAGCATTATTCACATCTAGTTGATGAATGTGCCAATTTTTAACTGCTGCTATAGCAAGAATCAACCGAATAGATGTGATCTTGGCTACTGGAGAAAATGTGTCAGAGAAAATGTGTCAAAGAAGTCTAAGCCTTCTTGTTGAGTGTAGCCTTTAGCTACTAATCTGGCTTTGTGCCTTTCTATAGTGCCATTTGCCTTATACTTAATTCGAAATACCCATTTGCAACCTATGGTCTGTTTGTGTTGAGGAAGAGTAACAAGTTCCCAAGTTTTGTTTAACTCTAAGGCATTTAATTCATTTTGCATAGCAACTTGCCATTTAGGTATTTTGGCAGCTTGTTTGTAGGTTTTGGGTTCTTGTGTGGCTGAAATGGATGCTAGAAAGGCTTTATGAGATGTTGATAATCGATTTGCAGAGAGAAAAGCAGAAATAGGATAGAGAATACCTGAATTAACAGAACAACCAGCAGAAGTAGATGATTGATTTGCACTTGAAACAGTAGAAACATTACCACAATAATAATCCTGTAAGAATACTGGTTGTTGTTTAATTCTTGTAGATTTTCTGAGTTGTTGTGTGTTTGAGGCAGATTGGTCAGATTCATTAGTATTGGAAAGGTCCTGAGCATTAAGCAAAGAAGGTGAGTCAGAATGTAAAATTGGTTCATTAGACAAAGAGGCTAGATTTTGATCTGACTGAATGATACTAGAGGGATTATGATCTTTTCTGATTTGATCATAAAAGAATTCTGAAGTAGAGTTGGTTGGAGGAAATAGAAAAGAGTGTGTCTCAGAATATGGAATAGGTGGAAGAGCTTTAAAGGGAAAACTGTTTTCATAGAAAACTACATTTCTCGAAATGAATATTTTGTTTGTATTAAGGTCCATCAGCTTATAGCCTTTTATATCAGAGGGGTAACCTAAGAAAAGACATTTTGTACCTCTTGGATCAAAGTTATGTCTGTGATTTGTAAGTGTTGAGGCAAAGCAAAGACAACCAAAAACTTTTAGATGGGAGAGATTAGGTGCTTTGTTGAAAAGCATTTCAAATGGTGTTTTATTTTTGAGAAGGGGGGTAGGAATTCTGTTTATGATGTGGGCAGCAGTCAACACACAATCACTCCAAAAAGTTAAAGGTATATTTGCTTGAAACATTAAGGCACTGGAAGTGTTTAACAAGTGTTGATGTTTCCTTTCTTCTCCTAATTCCCTTCCATTAAAATGGTTTTGCAACAGGTAAAAAAAATGAAATCAACACTACAAAATGTGTAGTGGGCAAATCAACACTAGAAGAAGATCTAGCATATACGTTACAAATAACCCAGGTCCACACCTCTCGGTAGGTACCCATAACTACAAGAACTATTTTGCCTAGAACTATTTAGATCTAGCATTTATGTTACAAAGATCGGGGGAGAGGGAGAGAGAGAGAGAGACAGATAGGTATTACCAAAGTAATGGCTTGGCAGCGCAAAGGAGAAGTGCGAAGTGTAAAAGAGAATTAGATGTGAGCGAGGGAGGACCAAGGTAACTGAGTTTTGTTGATTTTTTTTTAAAGGTAAGTTCCACCTAAGAAAGTGTGCAGCGTGGCGTGTGCTTTAGCCAAAAGGTTTCTCTGTAGCATGATTCTATAATAAAATTTAGTTTCACTTAGTAAAGGATTAATGTACGTTAGGCTTTGCACCAATGCATCTTTATTGTGCCCCTTCACCAATATCATATACTTTACCTGCACAATGTTAGGATTAGAACGTATAATTAATACTCATAAATTTTTTTAGTT
Source organism: Carya cathayensis (assembly GCA_011037825.1). NCBI lineage: Eukaryota > Viridiplantae > Streptophyta > Magnoliopsida > Fagales > Juglandaceae > Carya > Carya cathayensis. The sequence continues at coordinate 187,647 of QGSO01000556.1, forward strand.
GGGTTGGAGCAATCAGCATTCCGGTATACCGTGAGCTGGAATCTGAAAAGTTGTGTTAAGTCAGAAATTGTTGATTTCATGTCGAGTCGTTTGTCTGGAAAAGTTGAAAGGCCCATAAAAAATAAGGGAGATGGAAGCCTTACAATCTAACTACAATTTATTTACAACTTATCAATAAAATAATATTTTTTTAAAATTACAAACACATCAAATCAGAAACAAAGAGACTTTGTCAAGAGTAGTAGCTACATCCAAATCAATAACGAAATGACTACAAGAGTGTGCACTGACCCTTACACCACTTTCTGATTCAAATATCACCAACTGGAGCCCAAAATGAAATTAGTGGCAAAATTAATCCTAGAGGAGCCAAGATGGAACATACTTTTACTCCAGCCCTCTTCACACCTGATTCAATCAATGTCATTCAAAAAATCCCTTTTTCCACCTTAAAATACTCCTCTATTGAAGACAAGATCAAATGGATTAATCATTCTTCAGGAAATTTATTGATTAAATCAACTTACACAACTCTTGTCCACCCCCAGAACCTCAATCAAATGCAATTCCCTGATGAAGTTTGGGAAAAACTGTGTGTGGAAAATAAAAATACAAGATAGGTTAAAGCATTTTTTCTAGAAAGTCATGCATCAAATTCTTCCCACTAAAGCAAATCTTAAAAGATCCATCTCAATGGGGGAAAATCAAGATCTTTGTCCCTTGAGCAAAACTGAGGAAGAGAACATGTCCCACTTGTTTTTCAACTGTCTTTTTTCAAGAATTCTATGGAGATGGTCTAGATGGCCAATAAACATCGCAACCTTTGCAAATCATCTCATCCATAGCTAGATCTCAGTTATATTAACATTCCTTTCAAACCTTTGCTGTCCTTGCTATGGATAACATCTGGTACCTTAGAAACCAAATTGATCACTCACGGTGCTCCCTGCCCCTTTATTATCTGGTTTGTAACAATAGTCCCACAAAAATTCAAATAGCACCTCTAAGCTTGGAGCATGAATTTAATCCAGTAGGAACCTGATTGGCAACTCTTGCCAACAAGAGTCTTCTCACTCTCATTTGATGTAGATGTCAGACAAAATAGAAGCACAATAGCTACCATATGCGGATTCGGTAAGGGCAATCCAATTTTGCACAAGCAGAATTCATCCACAATACAAATCCTAATATAGGAGAAGCATTAGCAACACCAATGATAGTAAATGAGGGAGCAAACAAAGGTATTAAGAGAATTATTATAGAAGGAGACTCAGCACAAGTAATATTAGCCATCAACAAGTCGAAAGCTGCAACAGACTGAGCAATGCAGACAACCATTAGAGACATTCATCACCTGCTATGCGGCTTTGATTAGTGGACTGCAAAAAAAAAATTCATTGATCTCAGAATTGCTGCGCACATAATTTGGCACAATGGGTAGCTTCTAACCAAGTGTTCGGAAGCATATATATACCCCTAAATTGGATCCCTCAATGTGTTTTGGATTTCCCAAGTGGCAAAGAAGCTAGCTAGGGCTATTATTATATAATTAAACTGCTACAACTCTCAGGTTTATGTTTATTGAATGACTAAATGAAACTTGCTTTAAAAAAAATCAAAATAAAAATCAATAATTGAAAAAATATTTTTTTTTTGAAAGATTGTAGAAAAGTTGTAAATGGGTAGTTATTTGATCATTTTCCAAAAAGTAAAAAATAAAAATGCATATGTGGTTCTGATACAATGTGATGACCCGCTTTTATGTGTATTTTCACTTAAGAAATATTTTAATTTAATTAAATATTTTATAGTGCTTTTATTTTAAATTATCGAGTTTTAAATGATTTTATGGCTGTTGGATTTAAATTGTGATTTAATTTATTTTGGCTTGTTTTTTGTTTTAAAAATTTAAATAATTGGTTTTTACTAGTTATTTATTTTATTTTAGCTTATTGATGTGTTTAAAATATTTTATTGGTGTTTATTTATTTATTTGATGTAGTGTTAATTTATTTTAATCGTTTTATGTTTTTTACCGTTTTCGGCTGATCAGTCTTCGGACTTCCGACGTGAGGACTGGACCTCATTAATTTCCTTCATCTTTTCTTTTCCTCTTCTTTTTCTTTTTCTCTTTTTTCTTTTTTCTTTTTTTCTTTTTTCCTCTCCTCTCCCGTTCGGCTCTCTCTCTCTCCCCGCGTCCCTCTCTTTCTCTCTCTCTCCTCACCCACGCCGGAAAGCCTTCCCGCCCAGGCCGCCGTTCGCCGGCGTCGTGCCCGACGCCACCCCTGCCGGTCGACTCCCCTCCGGCCGGTGATCACTCCCCCCAACTCCCAGCCCCAACCGGCCGGCCATTTGGCCGGAAAACGCCCAAAAAGCCGCACGGTTTGTGGCTCGATCCGCCGCCGTCGCTCCACCTCCGGCCACCACCTCTTCACCACTTCTTCCCCTACTCCTTGCCGACCTAACCCACCCATCCCCGGCCTCAAACGGTCACCGGAGCGGCTCCCACGAGCTCAACTCCGATTTGCCCTTTTTCCGCCCCTACCGGCGTTTTCGCCGCCACCCACGGCCAAAACTCACTTCCACTAGCTTCATAAACATCTCTAGACCATTCCCTATCAATTTGGTGTCTTGGTTTGTCCCCGGTCAAAAGTGGGTATTTTGCGACCCACGGGAACAGTGCATTTGCACTGTTACGTTGCTTTCGCATCGCCGTTCGCTTCGCGCCGAACCTTCTAAAAATCCTATATAGCGCTGTAAGTATTTTCCAAACGCTACTTTTAGATTTAAATGTATTTTACTCTTTCAATAAATTATTTGGTTGGTTCGCTGATTCCGGACTGAGTCCGAGGAGTTCGGGGGTCGGATGGATGGAGGACGGAGTTGCTTGATTTGTTGTGCTATGGTTGAATTTATTTGTCGAGCATTGAAATTGGCATTTACATGATGCATGCACTTGTATTTTATTTTATTGGAAAAATCATGTTTTATTGGCGTAAATGATTTTTGGGAGTGTGCGTATCACGAGCCCAAGCCGGGATGGGTTATTATCTCGGTGGAGCTCCTCTGGTCACTCGGGAGTGGATAATACTGAGTGACATCCCCTGGGTTGTCGCCGGGCGACGACCGGATCGCACGATACGGTAACGCTGTCGTGTCGACTCCGTGGTCCTTTTAGTGGCGGGGACTAGAGGATGGCCTGGCCAGGTACGCGCGAGTTGGAGGCGCGAGTCTGGGCATCGCTCGTGTAGGTGTCACACGCGTAGACGTTACCTGCGGTGTGGCACAGAGCCAGAGTGTGCGGATGATCCCTAGGGGAGATCATGGTGCATGCATAATTGGTTGGTTTTCATGGTTTTCGGATATGGGCCATTTTCTGGGAAAATGGCGATGGTCTTGTGATCCATTTTCGGGGAAAATGGTGGTTTGGGCCATTATCTGGGATAATGGCGAGGCTTGGTTTTTAAGGTTATGTTTTTAAGCCAAATGGGTTTTTGGCGTGCGTGGAAAATATGATTTATGAGTTTTGGAGCATTGACATTCATTCATACTTGTTGTTTGAGTTTAATATGCTTTTATCTAGTGGTGTTTGGATTTTACTTACCTGCGGCACCATTTTTGGTACCGTAGATTTTGATGCAGCGTTCGAGGAGGAGGAGGAGGCTGAGCCCGAGGATACGGCTCCGCCGGAGTTCTGATTTGAAGTTATGCTTTGTACTTAGTTTTAAAACAATATTTATATCATGTAATATTTTATTATGTGCCTTTGAACCGTTTGTATTTTATTTAAGAAAAAAATAATTCTGGTACTTAGTATTTGACTTTGCTATCCGCTGCGTATCTTCTTGTGCACATTTGTCGCTTGCACACACTTGGCACTCGTCGTTAGGATGGTGACCCGTGATATTACCATCCGGGCGCCTCGAATTCCCCGTATCCGTACGTGGAGATTTTGGGGGTGCCACATACAAGCTGGTATAAGCTGTACTATAAACCGAACGTTACTAATTAATTCTTTAAAGTAACTAAATAATCATCTGCTGAAAATAAATAAAAAAGAAACTAAATAAATATCCAGTCCAAATAACTTTCTGGCCCCTCGATGTGAAGTTACAACGGTGGTGTACGTCCACAACGGGCTGAGGTCAACTACTGTGGGCAGGGGAACGTACAATTCGATAAGATTGAAAAATATTTCGACGGTCACAATTAAGGGACAAATTAAAGAGGGTTGTCAAAGTTGGTATATTACAATCGGATAAGCTTTTGATTTTGATTTTTAGGATAACCATTGAGTGATGTTAGTGTTCCGCCGAGCTTTAACTTTGGGCGAGTACAAATTCTACATTTTATTTTTTATTCCTTTTTTTCACATTTTTTAAATATATTTAAATATTATTAAAAAAATACATTAATACACTAAAAGCTTTAATCATTAAATAAAAATATTTTAAAAATTTGAATACATGAGCAGTCAAAATGAAGAGGCAAACTTATAGGATATATTAGCATTTTCCTAACCATTAATATTCTTTTGATCTACAGTCAAACTAATTAATTTGGTTTCATGTTCGTAATGGCTGGTTCAAAAAGCCATATCCACTATCAAATTATTACTTGGTTTCATGTTGATCTTTTGACAATGCATAGTCATGTGGACTTCAACATGTTAGTTTCATAACATTCTATTTATTATAATTAGATGGGGAATGTCAATCGTGATCTTTGAATTTTTTTCATCTTTAATCAATATATCATCTGTCGTGACTTCATTTGCTTTTTTTTAATTAATTATTTGATTGATATATAAAATCACTTAAATTGCATTATTTTAATTGACGTGAGTAAAATTGTTCTATCAAGATCTTGAAGACCAGATTTTTATATATTGAGTCATTAGTATGACATTTTATTATTCAACAAATCCTATTTACTTAACATATTTATGGGCCACCTTGAGTAAACTAAATATGGCCAATTATTCACTGTGTGTAAATAAATAGATGCAAACACATCATAGAATTACAGAAAATAATTCCATGAAGTCGATATATATAGGGAAGACCCTGATCTAGGGGTTGGAAGTGAAGTTGAAGTTTGAGCATGTAGTTCGCCTGCCCAGCAGGGTAGAGCTGAACCCTAGCCTCGACGTTGCCAAATCAAACTGCAAAAGAGTGTTCTCCAACTGGTACCCTCCAATAACAATCGAAGTCCTGGGGTTCTCGCCTCCATTAACAAATCCAAGGCACAGCACATCCTGATCGCTAATATACACCATCGAGTTGGCACCAAATATGCTCCATAAAACATTCTTGTTCTGCAAAACAAGATAAATTGTCGGTACAGACGGCCCCAGACGCGTGCTAAGCACGTTCTTCGAGCTGAAACACACGTCGAATGGTGCCACAGAAGCCACCCTCGAGATGTTCCAGGCAGCTGCCTCGGCGATGAAAGCCTCCGTCACTGCATTGAAGATAGAGCTCTCCAAGACTGTGTAGGGGTTGACGGTGCTAATCTTAGTCCCTCCAAAACCTTCACTGTCAATGGAGAGCAAAGTCGTGTTTACTGCTACAACCTTTTCGTTGATTCTAATAGATTTTACGCCGATGAAATACTCAGCCGAGGGCTCGCCTTGTGCGTAGGCTGAGGCTGTGCTTACTGGGTTAATGAAAAGCGGCGTGTAGGCGAGGGACTCGGAGGCATCGATGTTAGGAAGCAGTACGTAAGGACCATCTCCGAAGAACACGACTCCATTTGATGTGGTTGAAGATGACAAGCAGATTGCGAATTTCCTGTGGAAGCTAAAGGCAGAAGCAAATTGCGAAGGAAATGCAATCCTAGTCCGGCCAAGACCAGCCATGCCTGAAACCCCAGTAGCAAGACCCTCCAAGAGGAAAGTCGGTGCGCATGAGAAAAGGAACTTGGACACGCTAACGGTTCTGCCGGGGTTCGAGCCATCAGTGGATTGGACCGACAGAGCATCTTCCGCTACCTCACCGCTAGTGGCGGTGCGTGTGACGGTGTTGTCAGGCGTGACACCGCATGTGTTGTTGTTGCACCCTGGCCTTGGGGCTGAAAAGCAATCCCCACAGCCGCTGGCTCTAGCTAGCGAGCATTGGGCTGAGTTGCAGCGGGCAGGACGGTAAGTGGAGGACACATAATTCTGCTCACAATCCACCCACAAAAACTGGCCGCCAAGATCAAGCACTAGGCTTAAGGGAACAAGTGGGGTTCTTTGGTTAACGCGGGTGACGTATTGGAGAGAGGCAGCGTCTTTAGAGACGGGAATCACGAGAGCTTTGGGCCGGAAAGACTGCTTTGCATGACAAATGGGAACAATGACAAATAATAAGAGGAGGGAAGAGGAGAGAAGGAATCGGATAGAGGAGGCCATGTTCAAGTTGTTTGAAAGAGATCTATGAAGGCAACCTCCATTTATAGTCGTACCTTAGGTACTGTACGTCACTAAGCTAGCTTGTACGTGGCGGCTTGCTTAAAGTAGTTGTGCATGTCTTGAAGCTTTGGGATAAGGCCATATAGATTGCCAACGAGCAAACTAAGGTCAAAGGAGGCTGCTTAATTAATTAGCTTTTGGCGCTTAATTATTAATCTAGAAGTCGGCCTTTCCAACATTGACTTTGAGCAAACTGCAAACATATATATATCTTTTTATTTTTCTGGTATACGGTACTGAAATCCAATCTCAAAATCATTCGACTTATATATGGAATTTTGATACCAAAGATGAGTTAAGGGTATGGCGTGCTTTATTTATTTATTTATAAAATTAATTATTACTATTTTCCCATTACTATTTATACCAAGGCTGCTTCGTAATTGTTTTAATCATGAATAATGATCAAGTTATTCTAAATTGTAGTACAAAAGATTTCCCACTTTTTTTTAAAGAAAAATTTAGTTGCAAGCATAATTATGCACTAATATGTGCACCAATTTATTGTGATTGGTCAAAAAGTAGATTTTATTAAAAACAGTGCTAATCTAAATTTTAAGTATGAAAGAATCAGTATTGGTATGCAGATTAGTACGCGACTTTGCTTGTATATAACAAAACTTTTTTTTTTTAAATTAAAAATAGATAAGAAGGTATGGTGCAATTATTATGTTTGTTATATCCCAATAATTTATTCAACGGCCTTGTCAGAGTTAATTTTCTAGTTAAAGACTCTTATGTAGGGCTGAGCAAAAATCAGAAAATCTAACTCCGATCTCGACTCCGCTCCGGCTCTGACAAGTCGGAGTCGGAGTCGAAGTTTTTTTCCCAAGGAAAGTCGGAGTCGGAGGTGGAGGTGAACCGACTTCGAGCCGCTCCGACTCCGACTCTGATGCCTGGCTCCGACTCCTACTCTGCTCCGACTTCACTCCGATATTGTACATATTTAATAAAAATATATAAATACATGTAATAATAATGTATAAATACTAAAATGCATAATAATATATAACACCAATAGATAAACACTAATATATAAATAATAAATTTATAATAACATGTAATACTAATGTATAATAATTAAAGTATTGATTATGTAGATTTTATATAACTCTATCTTATATAGTTAGTTAAACTCAATAATATATATACTAGCATGAGTTAATTATTATTATAAAAATATCTATATTCTTTATACATTAATCATATATATTTTATATAACTATAACTTATATAGTGGGTTAAATACTAGTATGAACAAATGTACCAAAAATAATACACTTTTACTATAATAACATGTAACACTAATGTACCTAATAGACCATGTAGTAGTAATGTATAGACTATAGTAATCAATCTATGATTCTATAATAACTTGTTGGAATGAAATTCGTTGTAATTTGTATTGGTTTTTTTGTTGTAAGTTGTAACTTGTTGATGAAATTAGAACTTGATAGATGATGAGCCATGAGGTGGTTGGATAATTTGGGAGGATAGATGATGATGGATAATTAGTTTGTAATTTTGGTTATGTATTTTTAATTTGTAATCTTGTATAAATGATTTTAATTTGTAATTTTGGTTATGCATTTTTAATGTGTGTATCATAATTGAAAAATTTCTTCTTACAAGTTTGAATTTTGTTTTATTTTACAGTGTCCAAGATTTTAATGTGTGTATCAAGTTCTAAAGATCTAAGGATGAAAGATCCTTGTGTGAATGATTTCTTTTTACAAATTTGGTTAAATAAATTAGATATTATATTTTAAAAAAATTGATATGGAAGTCCAAATTTGATTAGAGTCCAAAATTGTAAAATTAAAATATCATATGGATTAAGGAAAAAAGTCCAATAAAAAAGCCTAACTCCGACTCCGAGTCGGAGCGGAGGTCGGATTCGACAAAGTTGGAGTTGGAGTCGGAGGACGACAATACCGACTCCGAAAAGTCGGTGCTCAGCCCTACTCTTATGCATACGTCACCGAAAGAGTTAATAAAAAAAAAATTATATTCATCATTTTCATATCCTAAATACTATATATATATTTTTATTAAATATATAGTATATGAATAATGAGTAGAAGAATTTAATTAAACTAAAAAGAATAAAAAAAATGTGGTGTGTGATTTGTGTAGATATATAATGCATAACAAAACTCTAAACTGTGATTTGGATAGTGAATTGAGATGAAATGAATTGGAATGAAAATTAAAAGTTAAATTAAATATTATTTTTTAATATTATTATTATTTTAAAAATTAAAAAATTAAATTATTTATTATATTTTATATAATAAATTAAAAAAATTAAAATAATAAAATAAAATAAAATGAAATATTTTTTCTATCTAAACCGAACTCAATAAAAAAACTCACTCATTCCTTCCATTAAACAAGATTCTTATGGTCAAAGTCAAAGATCACAAGCAATTTTATTGACCAGCGAGGTGGCCCGCAACAGCTAGCAGGACTGGACTACTTGGCACCTCTGTCACGGAACTATGGCGTGCACCTAAATTTACACAACCCTGATTATCTGATTGAACTCAACGATATTTGATTAAATTATATTAGTGCGTGGGATCTCACATATTTTAATTTAAATATAAGAAATTACAAGTATATATATCGATTAAAGGAAATGGGTTGTACGGTGTTATTTTGCGCAAATCTGATGATTTTTTTATTTTATTTTAAAAATTAGATAAATTTGAGACAAATACAAAAATTTATTTTTTAATGATACATCTATTATTTTCTAAAAGCAAGATTATTTAGCCAAAGCCTTCTTTAAAAAAAAAAAATGAATTTCTTAAAGCCTAAGGAGTCCCGACTTCTCAATGCTCAGATTAGCCTAACTTTGAAAAGTCTAAAAATATGACTTTTCTTCGTTCCCTTGTGTCGCCTTGAGCCTCTTGTTTATATTTGATTTGCTTTTTCTCTTATCCTGGACGCATTAGATTTTCTCGTTATCATAACAGCGGTGCTACCCTGCCGCTCTTTGTTAGCAAAAATCATCTTTTATTTTTTCTTTCCATTTTTTTATTTATATTTTTTTTTATCATCTTAAAACAATTTTTTAAAATATAAAAAAATATCAATATATTAATAATCATTAAGTAAAAATTAAAAAAAAATTATAACGCATGAAATGTCAAGATGTGGTGTCAAAGTGATCGAGTGGGCAAAATAGCATTTCTCAATTATCTTAAATGTGCCACATATATCTTTAGATTGAGGAACGTACATATTAATAATTTTTATATTGAATTTAATATTCATTTGATTATTGCATATAATAATCTATACTATATTTATACAAATATTTTATTATAATAAAAGATCTATTGGATATGAAATGAATCCAGCCCATTGTTAAGAATAAAATGAATAGATAAGATAAGAAAAATATAAAGTCAAAAAGACGTTGGCTCAGACGCAAAAATATAGTAGTGATATAAGGCTAGTAGGACTTAGCTACCCCCAAGAAGGAAAGAGATCTCTATAAAAGGAGGGAGGTTCTACAAATCAATCTAAATTATTGGCTCCCCTTCGAGATTTCTGCAATGGAGGCATCTTTTGCCATCTTCCTCAAACCCTATTTCCTCTATTATATTGAAAGTTATAAGAGGCCGTAAAATTACCAAACATAATAGATTTTGCCTCCGAATAACCCGTGGACGTAAATTTTTATTTTGAACTACATAAATCTTTATGTCTCTTTCTTTCTTTAATTAGAATTTATGTTTTATTTATCATTTATTTCACGTATGAGCATCGACAACCGTATCAAAGTCTAAACCATCATTGTGGGCCATTCAATTGTAATGATATGCTTTGGCCATGCTAGAAAAATGCATCAACAGTTTGGCACTGTATGTGGGATTGAGATTTATCACTTTCAAAATAAAAGGGTCGTGTGGCTCATAAGATTGCCTCCAAAAAAGCATATATGTCTCCCTATTATTTCTCTGTATCATTCATGTAGGTTTTAATTTAAATTTAGTCAGGACTATTGGTAAATAAAAGAAATAGAGTACTGCACGACATGCGATGGGGGGTCATGCAACATACGCCCATGCAGAGTATGGGATGTGTGACGCCCCCAAATTCCGCTTGGGATTGAACGGACATTTGAAGCGTCGAGACATGCAACACAAGGTTACCTGCCCCCGTTCATGACATATAAGATGCAATGTTCCTAACATGCATCTAGCATTATGCAATATTCGCAGCGGATAATCTTTTTCTTTAGCAATACTATGCACCAAACTAAATATATCCCAAATACTTGAAACATAATTCATACATAAAGGCATACTAAAAAGCCGTGATCAGAGAAACGGGCGTCAAAGGGGCGGCGACGGTAAGGAGAAATGGGGAAGGGAAGAGCATGGGGAGAGAGAGAGAGAGGAAAGAGAGAGAAGAAAAAGGAAAAAGGAAAAAGTGAAGGAAAAAGGGTAGGGGCCTAGGTAATTAACTTCAATCCTACGCTTCGGGATCCTCAAATAAACCAACAGTGAGTTAAAACACTGATTAAAACGCTTAAATGTTTTATTTTAAATAAACACTTTAAATAAAACACTACGATGAATTAAGGTAGAATATTATTTTATAAACTAAAATTTATAAAATAATATTTCCTCATCATTATATAAAATGATAAAGTACCGTTAATTAATCGAAGATGATAAAACCAATTAATTTAAATAAGAGTTTTCAACGTAAAATTAAACATCTTAATATCTTAAAACAACTAAAATATTTAATCTAAGTAATTATCCACAATTATAATATTTTCAGAGCTCATTAAATTATTATAATTGTGCTACTTTAAAAACAAGCTTATCTAATACTTTGAAATTCGATGGATAAGATCCGGGAAAACGCCATCGAGGTACAACGCTTAGGATAAAACTGTTCATGATTTTACAGCTGTCGGTGAAGAACAAATTACGTGATTTACGGAAAAGATAATCTATACGCGTGATTCCAGATGAGGGTAAAGACGAGAGAGATGTGATTGCTGTCGGGAAAGAATCCAAAACTGATAATTTTAGCGGGCTGTTACATCTTCCCCTCCTAAAAAGAAGATTTCGTCCTCGAAATCGACGCAAGTACAAACGTAAAACACGCTTAAAACACTGTAGATAGTTTGAAAAAAAAGAACCGTCCGTGACCCGACAAGTGCTGCAAAGTCTCGGGGCCTACTCTATGAATTTAATACAGCTGGCGATTTGAACAAACGCCTGATGTTGATGACAACCGTGATTGAAGGCTTTGAGTTTCTATAAAGAAACAGGATCATCTTCATCCATCGGAAAGAAAAACATCGCTTCTTGACCTGTGTTTTGTTTTTCCATAACAAAATAATGGCTGGGCAAAACTCTTCCACTAATGTTCCAGACTTGAATCAGGAACCCTTGACGCATCAACCATCAATCTTTTCTCCTGAGGTCGTCAATACTACGATAGGAGCAGCGAACTGTTCTTCTAGTAGGACTGATTCTGAGATTATTACAGAATCATGGAAGCTCAGTAGTCAATATGCTGCCTCTGTTACGATCATGTCTCGGAGGTTACTGGCGAGGGTAAGTGAGATTGATCATCTTAACATCCAAATATCTGAGTTACAACAGAAGCTTGCTAATAAGGATAGAGAAAATAAAAGGCTACAGCAAGAAAACCAAGAGTTGAAGAAATTTGCAGATTGGTATGCTCATGATCTGCAACCACGAATAGAAGAGCTGGAACGAGAAAGGATTCAGATACAGGGTCAACATCGGCAGATAACAGCAGAGGTTCATCGTTTTCTAGAGAAATAGGGACAAACTACTGTTAATCTAGCTGGCTTAGTAAGAAACTTTTGACAAAGCGTGTCCAGCATATCTTGTATTTCTTTTGACTAAATAAGATTTGAAGAGAAACTAGTTTGTCTTCTTCTTTATGTTATCTCTATAAAGTCAGTCTTCAACTCAATCCAATATGCATCAAAACTTATTCTCATCTCTATAACTCCTCTGCATTCCTTCAACATTCTCGCCTTAAGTTTTCAGTTCTTTTCTCAATGGCTCAATCTTCTAACATTTCCCTAGATCCATCCATGAGGTATTCAGCACCTCAACCTCCTGTCCTTTCTGCAGCTGCCATTGGTGCCATGCTGCAGCAAGAAAATACTAGTATGGCTAATAAGTCAGACTCCGATGCTGTCTACGACTTGGTGAGTCTTGGGACTCGCTACTCATCTTCTATAATTGCTTTTTCCCAGCGGGTACAAGCCAAAAACCATGAGGTTGAAAGGCTTAAAGAACAAATTGTTGTACTTCAACGAATTGTTCAAGAGTCTCACACCAGGGAAGGAATCCTTCGGCAGCAGAATAAACAGCTGAAAACTCTACTGGATTCTTCATTCCGCTTGCCAGCTCCCATGAATAGGGATGATATGATATTGTATGAAGAGAGTGAGCGTCTCCAACATGAGGCTAAGAACCTCAAGTTTATGTAGAAGCATTTTATTAAAAAAAATATCTCTCTATATTTATGAACTCTGGTTTTATCCTTTAAGAGATATTCGTAACATGCTTCATACCTATTTCTCTTCTAATCATATATAATCTATCTTCTGGTAAAGGTTTTGCGAAAATATCTGCTAACTGATCAACTGTGTTTGTGAACTCTAACACTATATCGCTTTTCAGCACATGATCTCAAAGAAATTCACGCCTAATGAAAACTAAAATCTCAAGCCTAGTATTTGGTGCATTTCTTAAGGACATGTGGATTTACAACCCAGAGACGTATTGCTCTGATACCACCTGTGACGCCCCCAAATTCCGCTTGGGATTGAACGGACATTTGAAGCGTCGGGACATGCAACACAAGGTTACCTGCCCCCGTTCATGACATATAAGATGCAATGTTTCTAACATGCATCTAGCATTATGCAATATTCGCAGCGGATAATCTTTTTCTTTAGCAATACTATGCACCAAACTAAATATATCCCAAATACTTGAAACATAATTCATACATAAAGGCATACTAAAAAGCCGTGATCATCACACTAGTCCAAAATGGTTGTGATCAAAAGAATACTTGAGATACAACTCCAAAAGTACAAGTATTAACCTAAGTTAAATACTATACCATCATCAACATCGCACCGTGGCCTAGTCGACCGTATTCAGTTGGTCAGATTCCAATTCTCCTTTGGGTCCTGTAACAAGATCTACCATTCGGGGGGAATGGTAGTTGGGACTACCACAGTGAGATTTGATTACAAATCTCAGTAAGTTAACATAAAACTCACACACAGGTTAAAAATGCATGCATGGCAGTAAAAGCATAAATGCATAATTATAGTCATACATAAACATAGTATAACTTGACATATAGCATGACTTAACCAGAACTTAAGCGTGAACTGAACTTGACTTAACATGGCATGAACTTAAGCTTAAAACATAACATGAACAAACAACATAACATGAACGTGAAACATAACATGGACTTGAAATATAGCATGAACGTAAACCTGCATAACATAAATAAGAACTTGAAAATAACATAAACTTGAACATAACATGTACGTGAGTATAACATAACATGGACTTGATCTAAAACTTCTTTTCATGTTATTGCTCTTGCCGCGCTTATTCTTCTGGTTAACGCGCCCCACTAATAAAAGATTCGAGTCCCAGCACATATCCAGGCTGAGGGTCTCGATTAGTCTTATTTAGTTCCATGAGCGGTGTACGATAGGCTCCCGGATGTTGTTGCGCATGCAAGTGAAGGTCAGGGACCACCTTATAAATGCCGTGGAGCGGAGTGCAATTGATGTTCCTTGAACGCGTGAACTTTACCTTGATGGGTATGGTTATTGACTGGGTGATCCTGATGATTCTTCTTGACCAGGTGGTAGTTAAAGGAAGATCGCTTCTGAACA